>JAAAKM020000238.1:7492-17910 GCA_010016025.2 Alatinidae sp. Z8VKAUB7J3 | reverse complement strand
TTTCTCCATCGCACTCGGGGAGACGTGGCCTATTATGCCTAAGAAGGCCCTCGCATACTGATCCAAGACAGAGTACTAAGAGCTTGCCTTGAAAGATACGTGTATTGTGATATTATGTCTCATATAGAATGTTTTAATACAGAAGTAAAAACACAATACTGCAAATACTAATTTAACACTGTTGCGGTGCCTCAAGACTAAAACGATACGAAATTACGAAATGTTTCCCTTACCTTTCTGCATTCCTTCTCTAAGCTCCTCAGTTGGTCAAGGCATTCATCTAAGGTTAATCCCAATATCTTGGCAGCACTTGTTGACTCATCGCGCATGAGTTTCAAATCATTGCTTTCCTCTTCTCTCTTTACTACATGAAGCCCGTCAAGTTTATCCTCAAAGTGGACAGAGTGTCTTTTGCCTTTATTCAGAATTTCAGAGTCTTCTAAGGAATGGAGGGAGTCTGGAAGATCCTCATAATCGCTGGCTGTTTTACTGTTATGATCTTCGCTAAAATAGGACAGTTGAGAATTATAGCTCGCTGGACAGAAGCCGTTTTCACCTAATCTGTGAGACAACTTTTCCGCCAAGCTATCGGGTGATGAACAGATATAATTATTGTTTGTGGACGGAAACGAAGAACTGTACCCGTGTCCTGAGCGTGGATCCGTAGGCGATCTGATATGCACCAAATACTGATCAGCAGAAGAGGATGGAGATGCCAGATGTAATCCCTTACCAAGCCCAGATTCCATGAAATCTCTTCCGTTACAGTGGAATGGAGACTCGTGTCCGTTGTCTGGTGGAAAGAAGGAATAACCCTCTTCACTTGGAGATGACTGAGACGATTCCTTGGGAGAGATATTGGGGGACCAGATATCATGAATTGAGCGATTTGAAAAGTTAGTATGGTGTTGCATTCCTTGGTCACTGAGGTCTAATGTTAAGCTTAGACTTGAGGAAATGGATGAAACACTTGCTGGCCAAGAATCATTATTCTCCAATCTAGGAGAAAATAGAAACAGCAAAATTAAGAAACATCCTCTCCTTTCGGGGTACCATGACAAACAGTGGTAACAAAGAACAATGACAAAACAATTACATTTCGATTCATGCAGCTCTGCTTATACCTAAGCGTTTCTCATGGCATTCTTTGGCTGGCCTAAGAGCTCATCTGCTAAATTTAGTGCTTATATCAGGCTTTCCCAAAGAATAGCATTAAGTATTTGCTCAGAAAGGTCTATACCAACGAGGCAAGAAGTTAAAGAAAACTCAATCTTATAAAACAAATATACGCTATGTCGATTGGAGATACAGAGATAATTTCATGCAAACTCTTTCGTGCCAATACATCTTTCATGAGGCTCGTGCTCCTCCCTCTATTTGAAAGTGGGCAAGAACCAACGAAACATTCAAACGAAAATCTGATGCAACTAAAAACAAGGTCTAACAGAAACGTTTACGCAAAAACACGAGTTTGGTTAATTTGTTTTTCAAATGCAAAAACCGCGATGTTCTACACTACTACTAACTTTTTAATGAACGACTAAACAACAAAGATTGTCAAACGATCCAAGTATTTTCCACTGTCATGCAATACCCCTCATTGAGAAAGAAACATTGGCTGTTCTTTTATTCTTAATCCTGGTAAACTTAAGCAACCTCGTCACGGATCTGCTCCTTAAGAATTGCCAAAACGTCCTCAAACCCATTGCACAGGACCGTGAAATTGCTGAATATTACCAGAGGTCCAAAGTGGCGTAACACCACTGTACATCATCAGCCACACACAACACCTGTGCTGCACTAATTGCATTGTTTCAGTCCGGCTGCCAAATAATTAATTAGGATGGGACTGGGTCGAATATGAACGGATTGGACGAGTTAGTATAGCGCAGCGTCGGATAGAATGCACTTTGATTGTATTGACTTGCAATTGACTAGAGTGGACTGGCTCTGAGTAGACTGGGATGGACTGAAGCAGACTGGACTAGACTGGGTTGGAATAGAGTGAGCTTGACTAGAATAGACTGGAGTAGAGTGGACTGAGTCGAGCTGGATTTGGCGGCGTTTGACAGGGTAGGTCAATGCAGACTTGGATACAATAAAAAAACAATACAATGGGATAAAATAGAATTGGGAAGGGGTGTCAATACATATCCCAGTAGCACCAGCGTATCATCAGTTGCAACACTTCCATTTTTAGAACACGGGATATTTAACTATGTGACATTATGTAGCATTAAATGGACAATTTAAGGCGAACCACATAGTCGTTTAGTAGGGCTGGTGGCACATTTGCCATTTTCTCTGTAAGAGCTGCGAAGCAATTAAATATAGGCATTGGTACATGTTCATATGTTTGCTACCTAAATAGACGCCTGAAGTTAAGAGCAAAACGATGAGTTACGGTTTGGACAAACATCTATATACACTCAACTGTTAGTAATGACATTCTTCCTTATTCATACGTCAGGGTTGCTTAACTTGTATAAACCAAAACGGTGGAGGCACAGCAAAAACCTCATTAAATATTAACAGGTTCTTTTATTTTTAGCTGTTCACAAAGTACATAGTACTTACACATCAAGAGCCATGTCTTTTCTGAAATCACTCAAATCAGTTTGTCTTGTATCCTCCGTAATCTCATCGCCAAGAACGGTTGCTAGCAGATGGTATGCTATGTGCTCCTTAACACCTTTTGCTTGTGCAATATCAACAAATGTCTCCTTATCTAGTGGTAAGTCTGATGAGTCATTTGATGATACAGGAATCAACAGCTGTGGAGTTCCATTCTCAGAAGATGGACTACTGTGGAATAGCGAGCAATTCATACTCTCAACATCACTTGATTGGTTAACATCTGGCACTTGTCCAAGAATCATCCTTTGTGCATCAGGTGACTGGCTGGCCTACAAGAACAAAATGATTACATATAATTTGAGGGTGCCAAGAGAAAGGGGGTGATTTGCCTACGAGCACAATATAATTTGCAGTCAACATTATCTGAGATTAAGATGCACCGGTCCATCAGCAGTTCAAATCAAATCAAAGCATCAAACTTGGGACGTGTCTACGATGGCAAAAATAATGTAAGCACCACACGCACAGCTGTGTTTGGTCTACACACCTGGATAAGATTAAAGCCATAAAGCAACAATTGGAGCAAGCAGTAGGAATATGACGGGTACTACTTTAATGCAATGTACTTATCAGTTTTGGCTAGCATTTTCCATCACTCTGGTGCACAGAGCTAAGGGCAAAAATAGCTGAAAGTAAATGGTGCCACTTTCATGCCTTGTAAGTACTTGGGCCTTAGTTTGATGACGAAACACTTTATCCTCATTGAATGCCCTTTATCACATAATCAAAAGCCCTTTGGACCTCAAATCATAAAACCCCTGGTCTGAAACGTTAACTACAATAGCAACTAAACCTATAATTCTGTATGTACCTAAGACGTTTTTTACATCTAAAGAATATATATGTATATATTTGAAATAAATTTTGGCATGGGCTGTGGTCTTTTTTCACGCTATGTTTCAGGGTATGCAAGTCAGGTGTTAAATCTACTCATCTTACATGTATTACTATGTGTTGTATAGCAGGATGAGTTAAATTCTAATGAGCTCAGAGCTTCACTCCTGGACCCCACATTGGAATATAAGATTTCACTCGGACTCCATGCTTATACCAGTACACCCAGTAGGAGTAGATTTTGAAAAAACTTTGGCAAAAGCTACCAGATTCATCATCTGAACACAACAGATACAATCATTATATACAAGGCCGCAAGGTGCTCATGGTTGTGAATTAATATAACAAATTAGAAAATCCATGCTCTACAATTTGCCAACAGTCAAACGAGGAGAGAAAGCTTGTCTAAAGAAGCAGCAACATTTACAACAGTTCAAAAACTTTGACGTGACATTGACAACACAAACACTTACATAACTTATGTTTGAACTAGGCCTCATAATCATTTCATTTCACTAACACTTCCTCTACATCTAATTTATATTATCATGAATAAACACACATTCCTCTAGGCTTTAAACTGGCTGTTAAGAGATGGGGGAGGGGGGGGGCAAACCTCCGAATTTGTTAAAGGGGTAGCACACTTTCTGATTCTTATTTAAAAACATATCAGGCGATAAGACATAACAAAATAAGATGGTGTCAAGGCTTTGATACTCTAATTGCTTTGACCGTATCCCTAAAGCTTTGCCCAGAAATAAAACTACAGCCATATTAAATAGCTGCTATAGCATGTGTTTAAATAACATATGTCTTGTAGGTCATTACTCTTAAAGTCTCAAAAATCAAGTAATTTGCAAGTAATAAATTATTATCAGCTGAAATCAGCTCAATAGTAACTCATGGCTGGAGAATCTTCCCATGACTGAAAAATTTGTCCCCTGGAAGATTATCTACCAGAACAGTGTTCTCCCTGGGAAAAAGTTTGTGCGCTGTAGCTGGGAAAAAATCAAACTGGGGTCCAGGGGGCATTCTGAGTCCCTTGTGGGGCCGTGAAGCCCCTGGAGCTCACGCTATTTTTGACCTGAAAATGCCTTGGAATGGCTCTCTAAAAGATGCCAATATGTGAATTGGACGTTTTTATCCGTCTAAAAATGGTTAATTGTCGCTCAAAAACGGTAACTTTTGATGTTTGTCATGCAGCTAGTGGTGATGACATTCAAAACTTGATTCTGTTTGCATAGCAGTGCGTTTGTGGGGCATAGTCATAGGGGTGGAAACGTAGTGGTATATGAGAGTGGGCCCCATGCAAAAATACACGAGGTAGAACACTACAGAATTATTCCCTAAAGGATTGTCCTTCATATCAAAATGTTTCCTTGACTAACATCATGCTGTATCTAAACTTTGAAACTTGTGGGGCACTTAAAAACTCAACATTTCTCAACATGTTATCACCAGCTTATTTTCACCATTTTCACCCAGTTCCAATATGTATGGCACCAACTAGGTACTTGAGCAACACTTATCTTCCTTCTGTATTAAAATGTGTTGAATTGAGAGCTGAAGATATTACTAAAAGAGTCTATTGATGGTAATAACATCTTGAAATCATGAATACCTGTAAAGTTTCGAAAATAATCTTTATATGTTTGCATTATAAGACTATTACATAATAAAATTATAAAAAATTAGGCATGTATGCACACTTTTACTTTTAGCCATGCAGGTTTACATTTTCAAATGTAGACATTTTTGACATGTTTTAAATCTTTTAAATTTTAAATAAATCTAAAGCTTTCATTAAAAATTGCTGTCATTATTAATAATTTATTTCTTGTAGGGTGGGGGGATCTTCAAGGTGGCAATTCTCTGGGAGTTTGGGCACCTTTTTTTGGGGGTGGGGCAGTCCTCCTAGTACTACTGCAACTGTACTATGAGAAAGCTTCAATATGTAACAAGTAAAGACTAATAAACACTAATAATAAAATCAGTCGCAGAACAAATAAAATTAATATACAACTGATATTATATAACGAGTACATCACTATATATTAAATATGTGCACACAAATTAAAAGTTAAACCTGAAGTTGCAAAAAGTGGTAGAATGGAACCGGTGTGGATCTTTACAAGAATATAAACACCTCAAACCTAGTGCAGGAACTCCCAGCTTTGGTACCCAATCTTATTGCATTGTTGTATAGATGTACACATCACATGCTAAGATGTAAATACCACTTTCATGCTCACTTTTGAGAATTTAATGCTAAAAAATTAGTATCAAATTGTTTTTCAAAGTTGTACCTTTTCTGTTAAATGTAAATTAACTAATGACATTCTCTTCCTTCCTTATGGAACCTTTGCAACTGCCATTTTATGTTGTGTCACATACAAAGTATTAAGTGCCATTACAAAACAAAAACTGAAAGGCTAAGTTATGTTTTAGTAAATTCATCACTAAGCAGCAGAATAATTCTGGGTTCTTCTTCACATACTGCTATTCGCCAAGTGATTTAAATCCACTTCACTTATTCTAAAACATGCACCAAAAGTGTTAGAACATATTTGCGCTCCTAAGCATCTTAATGTAGGCAGCTGATGCTATTAAACTGATCTGGTACAAAATAGAACTCTGCTGAGTAGCTATCCTGATACCCACCCCGCAGTAATTGACTGGTAACACCACCCCTTTTCAACCATTTTTATGTTATATTTAGGGCTTTTAAAATATTTTCAGTTGAAGGGGAATATCTGACAGACAAAGTGGTGCATGGAAGACTGCTGCTAAGTGTAGGATCAGAAGGTAAGGGGTGTGGTTACTGCAGGAAAAGAGATTACAAAGTAGGTCACTAAATTACTAAAAGCACCACATTTTCAAACAATAATCGTCACAATGGCTTTTACATCCACTGTGCCTTGCTGAACTGCAATTTTAAAGATCTGGCATACATTTTACAGTACCAAGTGTGCAACATTTTACAAATGGGTAGTATCACAGCTTAAATTGCAGTTTTTCCATGTTTTCACCTGGAACTGGGATTTTTGGACAACCTCTTCAAACTGTCCACCAGAGGGTGTCAGGCTGGCTCAATGTCAATGCAGAAGCCAGCCTAATGTTGAAGAAATCTCTGTGGCAACTAAACCAAAGATTTACCTTTAAACCCACTAGATAAAATGGAAGTGAGGTGCCAATAACTTATATAAAGTAACAGTTATGGTATACATCATTCTGCTTCCTGGGTACTGTTATCTTCTGAATACTTGTGACTTGGTACAGATGGTTGTGCATTTATGATTTTTGAACAATTTTACTTTATGACAATTTTTTATATATGCACATATAAAGAATGTTACTTACTACTACAATGTAGAATTATACCTAGGCAGATATATAATTGTAAACGAGAAATCAGAAAGTGAACAGGTAGCTTACATAAAGAGGTATGATCTTGTAAAGGGTCCTCCAGAAGTTGTAGGGAAAACAATCTAAAGTCTATGTTACATGATTATCTACTAGTTAGGCCATGTAAGGTTGAGTGCATAGATGGTTGCATACTTATACAAATTGATATGGAATATGAGGCATCTTACAAGAAACAAACATGCTAAAACCAATCAAAACAGTGTGTGCAATAAGATAGCTTGTTCTGGTTTTGTGAATTTATAGTAAAACTAAAAAACCAGGCCATGTACGATATATAAAAATGAGAAAATGGAACAACTGAAATTTGAGATATAATTTGACACAAGAAAATCATATCATTCCTAATTTCTGAAAACTTTGCACACAATCACAAAAAGAACTTAAAACATGGTAGTCAATTTTGAAAATTTAGTTAAATATACTTGATCGGATGATGCACACTGTTACACCAGAACCAGAAACCCATCTGAATCTCAGTAGATTGCCATGTAGGCATATACTCTTTTGTACACACAGAACACTCCTGTGTACAGCATGACAACCAACATAAAATTTATGACATCACATTTCTGACATTACTTGAACAAGGAAGAACTGCCTTCTGCCCCATCATCAATCCAAAGCCCATTAAAGTTAGAAAGTATCATCAAGAAGAGAGGATTTGTAATGTTAGTTTTGAAAAGAACACTAGAGAAATAGAAAATATGTCACCAACAGGGATCGAACCTGTGACCCACGCTCTTCACGGCATGCTCTCTACCAACTGACCTAGGTCACCTCCGATGTTAACATACCCTATTTACTATTCACTATCTATTTACAGGTTTGATCCCCGGTGGTAACATATTTTTTAACCTCACTTTCATTACTTTTTGTCATTTTTGTCATTGAACATCAGAATGTTGTTCTTTGTGATGCTTAATACAGCATTGTAAACTACTTCGATAACACTGTGCCATTGTTACATAAACTACATGCTCCTGAAGTGTCCATTTTTTCAACAGTTTAGTGATTTTTTTAAACAACTTCAAAATTATTCCTTGCACAAGCATGACTAGTCAACCAGCCTACTGTTATTCTTGCTTCAGTTCTTGAGATAAAATTGGGCTTATTTTGCCTTCTTAACTTCTATGGCTACTCTTGTCTGGTTTGCTTAGCTTCTCCTCTACCAAAACATGCTTTTTCAATATTTTCAGGCCTCTTACACAGACGATCAATGTTTTGCCTGTCTGTATGATCATGTATACAGACGCGTTAGAGGCAATTTTGGATCACAAATTAGATATTGTATTTTTCTCAAGTAAGAAATATCTGAAATGGTATGTTTCAAACAATGGATATTAATTATATAATACTGGCATGATCCCTGATGGTAATGACATAATTGTATTTTGCACTTATACCTCTTTAACCTAGCTGTTCCTGAATCAAAATAGACTATATACACAAGTTAACAGGTCTTTAAAAAGACAATTAGAACCTATGTCATAACTTGGACTTGCTTATATGTAAATATGTATAAAGTGAAAATTAAAAATAGTTGCTAAGCTCACTGTAACCAAAGACTCAATGCATATCTTCTCATCATCTTTTTTATTTTATACTCAAAACAGATAGTGATCATAACACAATTTGAATTGAGTGAATACCCTTCTTTGTGGCAATAATCTAATGGTGATATTCAGAAAAAGTAACTAGGTACTTTCGAGTTGAATTTTGAAGTACAGGCCGGCTAGTATGCTTGTAGCGACAAAATTGGTATGCATGAACTTCCTACAATGAGAAAGTCTGTACTTGGATGAAGGCAGGAACTTTGATAAACATAGCCTATATAACATCATTGGATTGAAATCGAACTATAGCAAACGTACGGATTCCAATTAAAACCTCTTCTTTAACAGATGCCCAGCCAGATAAATGTGGTTCGCTGCATTGTCGTGCTGTCCTTTGATAAAATGATATCTCTTTTTAGTTGACATTTTACCTATAAACAATAATAACCATTCTTGTCCATCGAAGAATGTTTTCTGATGATAAAGTGTTGAGTCACATTCTCGGGTTCCTAAAGCAGTTATAACTTTCCAACTACAGTGTGTATATTGAATCGTAAGTGGTATGTTGTTATTTAGTGGCCTTGTTTGTTGGTTGAGGGGCAAAGTGTATTCAGTGCATTTCCTTGTTGTTTCCAATTAGATAATAGAATGACTTATCGATATTCAAAGTTTCAGATTTCTTGTTAAAGTATGAATCTTGAGAAGTTGATTACCATTATGATTCAAATTAAAGCCCATTTGTTCAAACACCTCTTCTATTTTGGCTAAAAGCTATAAATACACCCTCTTTATTCACCCCCTAAAGTAACCACTACCTCCCATATTAAGAAAAATACAATTCTTATATACCTGTCACAGAATGACAATAGTAGTAAACAATGACAATTAGTACTGGGGGGTACCAAGAAATTTTGGTCGCTCAAAAGGGGTAATATTCTTTCCTAACTCATGAATATATTGGTTAAATAAATGACTCCATAAAATAACCCCTCCCTTCTTGCCGAAAACAAAAACTTCTTGACGCCCGTTTTAAACTATATGGGGACTGATTTGTACCATCACTTTCAATAAACCTTTGAAAACTGCATAAAAAAGCCCAGCTGACAGCAACATGGCCCATAGATTATCAATTCTGTGGTGAATGGCAGTATATATATATAATTGCCTAGAGTACAATTTGGGTTAACTAGTTTCTTTTCCTGTATGATAAGTTGAACTAAAGAATAGGGAAAGTATGCACTGGCTAGTTCAAAGCATGCTAAGGAAGTTTATTTTTGTGCACAACACCCTCCAAGTTTTAAGGCTATCTATTTTAGCATTATGTTTTCATTAAAGTGTCCACATCCTGCCATTCCAAGCTTCCCTACTATTCAAAAAGCCCTATTTACCTCAAGCTGGTGATTACCCAAGCTCTTAATTTACTCTTTTGGTGTCTATTTTCCCAACTTTTGCTGATGTTAAAGACTGTCATTACTGTACAAAGCTTTGATGGCTGGTGCTATAAACTCTAATGCAACTGTTCTTGTAGATATTATTTCTCTTGATTGGACTATTTTTGCACTTAATTCACACTTTTTCAAACCCTGGTAATTTGGTATCAAATGTCCTTTCTATGCAAAATCTGGCTTACAACTAATGCTAGCACATGGTAGCAATAACAACTAATTTTGATCCTGGTCACCTTAGAAACATGGCTGTTAACCCATGGCAACAAATTGCATTGGTAGATTATGCAATACATTAAAATACTACATAATATATCATGCTACAGTAAGATAAAATGCAGTGGATTACTACACAAGAGAATTCAACAATTGAATACTTATGACATAAAATCCTCCATTATTTCCTCTTTATACTGAAGAACCGTTAAATAATAATTATGAAAGAGTATGTAATAAATCACTTTCATGCAGGTGATGTCAGCATATGTAACAATTGTCCTGATATATAGATGTAACTTCCTCT
>JAAAKM020000237.1:0-27533 GCA_010016025.2 Alatinidae sp. Z8VKAUB7J3 | reverse complement strand
ATTCATTAAAGTTGATTCCATCACTCAAGCATTTATCAATAAGCTGTTTTGTATCGAAAGAATGCTCTTCTTTGGTACGTGAGAAGATCAGAAAATAGTCCGAAGCAAATGCAAAAGTATGAATAAAGACTTGGCCATCTTGTGTCCTACACTAGAGGTTTCCACGAAGTTTTTATTCAAGGTATATGCGATCTCTTGCAGAGAGCTGATGGAGGAATATGGCTCGAAACAATCTGGTAGCGAAAGTGTTACGTTTTCCTATCAATCTCAGACATTTTGTCTAGAAGAACGCTCCAAAACCAATGTAAATCTTTGCTCACTTACTTAGTACGAAATCATTCCTGAATAGCCTTTGAAGTTCCTCCGGCCAGCTTCTCGTAATGTTTCAAAAAAAGTAAGTTAGCTCATCTACTACAAGAAAAGTGAGAGGCATGTTTGCTTTTTCTGAAGCCTCTGTAAACTTGCCTGCCTTCGGTGAATTTTGCAAACTTGCGAACTATTCAAACTTGCAAACTATTCAAACTTACAAAAGCAGTAGCGAAGGGATTTTTTACTCTGCGAAAAGTCGAGATCTCGGTCTTTTGTAATTGTAAGAAACGAATTTAATTTTGCTGACCACTCTTTCAGGTCTGCCCTTATCTTACCACCTAATAATAAATACTGTACTGTACAAATACGGCAGTTTACGGGAGAGAAACAAGAGATCACGTCCCACAAGTTTCTGGGTTGTTGGAGGTGCTTAGTGGCTTTTGTCGCATAGTTCTACTTGTGAATATTCTAAGAGTGCAACAATTAGTCTTATCTTTACCATGTTACCACTGACGTAGACGTTTTCTGACAAAAGAAACTTGAAATCTAGGTCGAGCATTGCTGTTTCTTTGTATATGTATATTTTCAGCCTGAAATGTTACTTAAACATCTCTTTAATATAATTCCGTAGGAAAATCGTTCCTTAGCATTCGCTTGCTGAAGAATTCCACCGCCTGTTTCTATTTCTTGAAGAATGTAAATGATGCCATCGCAGTGTTCGCTATCAAATCATTTTTAGTTTTTAGAATTAGAACACTTTGTCGTTAATAAAGAAACAAGAATGATCATACAGCAATGTTGAAAGGTTAAGAATGTGATGTTGTGGATGTCTACCCTTTGGTCTCTAATAAGCTGAGGGGTTGGAAACAATTTCAAATATTAATAAACCAGAGTTGAAATAAGCGGGGGGAGGGGGGTTGGGATCACCTTTTTGAAAATAATTTCTGATAGTTGTCAAATGAAAATATAACAGGAAAGATATCAATATAAGGCACAGTTAAGCCTCAGAAGTCCTTACATCACCTTAAAATAATCATCAAATAAATCCTTAAAAAATGTTTCTTTTTACATTATCAAAGTCGATTTCCCATAACTAATACGTGGGGGTTCTAATAGGCTCCAGGAGGTTGGAAAAACCTTTAAAAAATTGATAAACGTCCTTCCCGTTTATTAGAGACCCAAAAGAAGCCTTCCTTGTTAAAAGCTTGTTTTTCCAACAATTCAGCCTTTTCATGTTTCTGTTTCTGAATTTCTACCAGACTTGACCTTCATGTTTACTAAATAAATTTTCTGCTATAAAAAAGAACATGTATTACGAATTCTATCCCCCCACAGACACCTTTTATGAACCATTTGACCTCGGCTGCAACACTGGAAGATGTTAATGAAAATCACAAGTTACCCATATGAAATTAAAGATATTCGAATTTTATACTTCCTGACAATAATATTCCAAACTGTTTAAAGTTGCTTATGTAAGCAGGACAGGCTCTTAATGGAAGACCAAGCGGCACAGTGGATTTGACATTATAACTAACGTTAATGAATTTGAATGCCAAACCACCAAAGAGGCTTACTAATAAACTAGGGGTAAGTGTAGCATTCAAGGTAGACGCATCTCAATAAGCAACACAGTAAACATGACAACTGTCCCTACTCTACCTTGGAATATTCTGGGGAAAACTACACCTTTTCAGTTGGTATGAACAAATCGAAGAGTTCCTCCCTAAAATCTGGAATCGTTGCCCCTTCAATAGCGGCAATTGTTGAAGATGTGGAATATAGTCAATAAATTGGAGGACACACAGAGTGCAGACGCAAAATGCAGGGCAGCTGGAAACATGGCAATCTCTCAATCAAAGACCCCTAATGAGAAGTGCACCCGATTTTAAACTACCAAAAATAAACATTAAAACCACCAAACAGGCTAACTACTAAATACAGGGCTGTTGGGGCGTCCTAGGGCTGCGTCCCTCGATTTAGGCTGCCTGGCAGAGAAGCATTCCATGAGGCAGGCTCAACTGCCAAGTAGGACCGTCTCTCATGCACCATGGAAAGAATCTGTTATCAATGGGAACAGAAACTATATCCATACCTTGCCAAAACGACGAGAAGCGAGATCCAAGGTGTAGTACATGTAACAGAGCATTTCAAAGCAAATCAATCCTGACGTAGAACAAGATGTAAAGCAAGGTCAACGAGCCACGAAAAAAACAAGTCTAGTCCAAGTACATAATTATGCTTTGTAGATGCGATCATAGGCATGACTATTACGATATTACAGTCAAACACTTTGATTCTCTGAGCATTTGTTCCCCAAATATTATACAACCTTTTCCCCTTAAAACTCACGAAAAAAAATTCTTTGTTCATTCTTGTGTTATTTTGTATTAATGACCTACTGATTTTTCTAAATACAGACCTGAAGGAGCAGATACATCTAACTATGAAGAAAAAGCCTAAACAAATAGGTGCAACTTACACGCTGCCTTATTGAAGTCATATCTATTTTCAGTTGTGACACTTATCTGGTATACATTACGAGTTGTATATTTGAAAGGTATCATCAAATTTTCCCTAATGGAAACCTTTTGGTAGTTCCATAAATCTTTGGCCAGACGTATCTATAGATTGGTAGGTAGATAAATAACACAAAGAAAATTGACAAGATGAAAACAAGAATGTGGAAGATGGTTAATGTGCCTTTCTTTAAATATTATCCGTTAGAAACACTGCAGTAAACAAAAACTAGGGCTTAGACATAATTTGAGAGTTAAATAACGGACGTTTAGGGCCCAGGTCTACTTGCTCAGATTAAAATATCCGTTCACAGCGAGGCACACAATATAAATAGGCACAGCTATCCTTCTCACAAAAGATATATACTGAAATTTTTATATATATATAAATGATATATATTTTGAAAAGTTCATATATCCAGCATTTAACATATGGTGTCTATTTTCCCTGTTTACTCATATTTATCGAAGCTACATGAAAAATTTCGATACTATTAATTTATACTTTAAGTCTGTTTTTACACAACATAAATGTGATGGATAGTTGTTAATTACAGTAAACACAAGCCTTTCCTGTGGACATATGTCTTGCAGCACTGTTCAATTTCATAATAATGATGACCTACACAGAAAAATAAATATATTCAAATATAATTCACTAAGATATAAGAAAGAAAGTTTGGGATTATCATATAACTCAATTTATTCAATTTCATAAGATTCACAAACAAGATAATGGTCTTAATCTGATTTCGCACAGTACTAAAAGCTATAGAGTTTAGTGTTGTCAAAGTTAATATTGCCTTACTTTACATGTTGCAAAAACAATTTGAAAGAGGAGGCTTGTAATTTATCTAGGGAAGCACATATATGCCTACATTGTGACACTTAAAGTGAAGTCATCCAAATTCTGAGGCAGGATTTGTCAGACACACTGCAATACACACTTGTTGTTACCATAAACCAATAATGTATGCGGAAAATATGCACCTGTCCTTTCAGGGGTCCATATTGATTATTTAGACACACCTTGTTTACATGAGGGTGGGTAGTAAAAATGAGTTCTTCATATGAAATGATGAGATGGACTTTGCTCACTTTCAGTATTATAGTATTGAGCTGTCATGGTCCAGAGCATAGTACACTTACCTTCTATGCTGGAGGGTATGGGTTCGATTCCTCGAAGGGCCATTGGTGACAACAGGAAGGGCATCCCGTCTTAAAGTGCTCTATGCTTCAACAAAAAACTCCAATATATAGGGGCACCACCCTAGTCCCTGTTAACAAGGAGTACAAGGCCTAAAAACCAATAATGTTTTTTTAATTGTTTACTCAAATGACCATGTGTCATTATGAAAGCATTCAGCAAACTCTTTTCCTACAAAGTACTTAAAGATGCTTCTCTTTAGAACTTACAAAGATTGACAAAAACATAACTCCTGTAAACTACACTCGAACGTCTACCATCTTCAACATATTGGCAGTGGTAACACCTATCTGTCAAAACAACAATATCTTTTAAAAACAATGACTGGCAAGCTTTCCCCTATCGACACCTTCCCACAATACATTATCACAAATACACACACCTTCCTTAGATACAACATTTCCTTAGAAATTTCCTCAGCTACCTCCTACAGTGAATGTTTCCAGCATTACAGATCACACTTGTCCACAAATCAGGGCCTCATTTGATGACTTTGGATCTCCATACAGTGACTGTAATCAATGGTTCCTACTATTGCCACTTCATTCATTTAAACTGCAACAAATGCAAATTATAAAGGTTTACACAAAGAGTTTCTTCTAAAGTAAAATCCTATCCATAATACTGCAAACATATTCTTACCTGCAAAACTCAACCAATTTTAGCATAAATAATAGGTAATGCAAATTCCTGCTCCCTTCCAAATAGTAAAAGATATTGTATTGAATAAATGCTTTGTATGAGGTGGTTATTTGGATCTTTGGTAGGAAATTTTGTCTCTTTTAGACAACAAAGTCAATTTTTACACTACACTACTCCTACCCCACCCCCAAAACTCAAACTCTTAACAAAAAACAATTTTAAAGTACTTAAAAAATGAGTCTATAATTGTTAATACTGTTGTGTGAATACTGCTATATCAGCTTTGTATAAACAAGGCCCACAGCAGATAAAAACATACAAAAAGTGAAAGAATTCCCCCACATAATAATCAAAGACATCTTGAGCAACAGTTGACCCCAACATTGAATCTACCCTAAATAAACAGTAAAGCCACCGGCAGACTGGACAACATATACATGGTCACTTAGGCATCACAGGGCCATTTCTCTAGGCTAGCTGGCTGACAAGACAACAATCACAAAACACAACCAATTACACTGTGACAGACACTACATTCAGGATTTTGAAACTTGGAAACTGATCCCATAGATAAGTTTCTAGCCCCAGGAAAGTGTAGAAGGACCTAGTTTATATCTACGCCTCTATGATCGGGAGAAAAAAGGAATATGATGGCAACTTAATATTTCATCAGCAGTGAAATTATAGTTGTTATGGATGTTACATGGAAAGGGTACATTGAGAAAATCAGGCATCTCAAAATTCTCTGAATCACAGCATGCTCCAGACCTACAGTTGTCTTACAGGATAACAGAAGGCCCAGTTCTGCACATATACAGCTCATAAGGTAAGTACAAGAAAAAGATTCTTATTGTGCACACATGGATTAGTTAAAGGGTCTGTCTGTAGGTAGTTACACAATGGGCATAACATTTTGTACTTGAACATTAACATACTTTCATTTGTTGCTAGAAATTGTCAATAACTTACTATTACATGCTAAAATTATAGTCTTTGATCATGATGACATTATATTTTGTGCACACATAACTGAGTTCAAAAGATTTACTGATATGAATTTAACTTTAGAAGCTAACTTTGTCTTTAAATACAATAAGCAATTTTAATTAAAAAACTAAAACCATCTTTGATGAAAAATGTACGCTGAAAACGAACTTTCTCATCATAAATTTAAAACAACTTATAAATATTATGCCTTAATGGATCAAATTGTCCACTTCCTGTTGAAATTTTTTAAGGAAATAATTTTTTCTTTCATTACAAAATTGCATCAGTGTGGTAATAACATTCTATAAAGTAGAATTGGACTTTATTGATGTAAAATAGTGGCTCTCTTTCCAGCATAAAGCATATAGCACTTTCTGCAGTTGTAGATAGTTTGTTGGATGCATATTCAAATACAGGAGTTAATTTTAATGCAGACAAGGAAATATGTGGATATTTCTCACTACTGGAAAATATTAATTTGCAAACATAAATCCAGTAATTAAGGTTAACAAAATACATCAGGAACAAAAAGTTGAACTTACTGGCAGAAAATAAAGTATAACTACAGAACTGTCACGCTTATCCATTAGTTTTAATAGTTTGTACCTGGAAGTGGGAACAACTTGCTATGCAATGATTGAAACACCCAAAATGAAGTGAATCTAACTGTCATAAAGTATAGGTTCTCAATCTCATCCAAACTCCACTTAGAATTGATTTGTTTACATCAGTGATGCAGTAGTAAATTGTAGGTTAGTCCACTGTGTCCCACTGACAACAATGCTATATATATTGTGAATAATGTCAATCACTACACTAGTTACTAAAAATTAGTCTGACAGGGTATCATCAGGGTATAAGACTTTACAGCCAAAACTATATTAGCCAGCATCTCCATGATAAAGGCATCTTTATAACAGCTATTCTTGTGTACAAATTCTTTACATTACTTCACAGATTTTTACAAATTAACTAGCAACCTGAAAGCTACATGAAATATAGTAATCAGAACTATGGTACAGAGTTAATAAATACCCATGTCATGATGCAGTCAAGGAACATAACTCCAGTTCAGTATAAGGACGAGGTATTTATCATTACACATCATATATATATATATATATTGGAAATGTCATCATTACTGGAGATAGTTCAATCTCAAATAGCGGAGTTAGGATATGGTTAATAGGAAGGCTTCAAACTGTTTATACAGGCCTCCTTATACATTCTATAAAATTATAGATCATAGAAATAATTCATACGATGTCATATCATTGTTTTCAAAAGAGGATAAGCCAAGTGGAGTTGATACTGACCTTGACCTTGCTGCTATGGAAATGATTTTTGTAAGAAATTCTTCACAATGCCTAGTGCTTTACTTTTTTACTTCATTTACATAAAAGCACAAAGCTTAAATTATAACTAAGATGTATGAATGCCTTGATCAAACAAATCTGCCTTAAATAGAAAACATTGAATCATACATGTAAAGTGGAGTATGGGATTTATATATATCATTACCTAAGTTGGTTTAGAAATGCTTTGAAAATAAACAGGTACAGCTAAAAACCATTGAAATACCTTTTATTGCATTCTAGATATAAGGCTGTTCATGGTCTTGCTTTCCTATCTTTTGGGAGATGGTAGCACTATTGTGTCCTCAATAAACATTTCTTGTAACTTTCTTAGAGTTTCCTTATAGCTTTGAGATGTGACATCCATGTTTCTTCTCTGTAAAGACAACTGTCTACGCAGATGAGAACTGAAGTTATCCCTCCCAGCTGTGACCTCTATATGTTTTTTATCTGTGGGTTGTGAACATGTGGCAAGGTCTGATAACACCTTAGTCAAGAAAGAAATCAAGTAATAATCAATACTTCTAGGGTTAGAAGTCGGGTCTCCTGTGGATTCAGGGGGTCTTGATTGTTTCAAATACTCAGCAAAAGAGTTGCAATCCAATAAGAAAACGTAGTGCATTAAGTCCACCTCTGAAGTGTTGTTTAGGTCAAAATGTGTTTCATTGAAACAAGATACAGTTTGTTTTTCGTCAACTACGCTCATCATCCACTTCCAAAAAATACCCTCATTATCTGTCCACCTTATTGCAAAATTTAATAGTTCCCGTTCCTTTTCAAGTGTTTTTATTAATGATTGATTGTCCTTACAGTTGATTGATACTGCTAAGTGCATTGCTGCAGTCCCTAATGCATTTTTATTACTGTGGTCATTTCGTGAATCAGTCATATCACGAATTTGAGGAAATTGCTTAGCTACACCATCAAACAAAAGTTTGCAAGACTTCAACTCAGTTTCAACTTTATAAGAAAAAAATAGTAATTGGTTAACTGATTCCAGAACTCCAAGATCTTTCTCGACTTTGTTGGAAATAAGATGCTTCCTTGGGCACTTAGCATCGGCGTCTGTGTTCACTTGAGTCCACATTTCGCTTAGAGCATCAAACACTGGTGTGCACCTATATGTAATGACTGATTGTACAATTTCAAATTTCGCAGCAAGCCAACCAAACGCAAGGAGCAATTGTTGACTTCCTCTTGTCATATCATTTGGAAGTAGAAAGAATAACGGATTCCGATATCCACACGAGAAATAGCATGATTTCGCTGTTAAGACTATATCATACGTTGCTGAAATATCTTCATGTCTGTGAGTTAAATTCCTCAGGAAGGCAAGTAAGTAATAAAGAAGGTACCACATGGGTTCCGTCGCTTCGTCTTTATTGAATTTGGCCAGACGAAAAATTTCCGGAGAAATCTTATAGATGCCACCAACACTAAGAATCTTGCATAAATCATGAATAACTTCCTTGACTGTTACTTTGCTTTGAGCCATTTGTCTCCCTGTTTGATGGCAACCTAAGCACATGTATCGACCACTGTACTCGTCGAGAAGACCAAGGACATCATGGATCAAGGCACAAATTCACAGGACCCCAGGAAGACTGTTTGTATTTGCTGTGTGTCCCCTTTTCAGACCTAACGAACCCACCCGTGGAGGTGCCAGTATGTAAAGATAAACAAACTAAATCTCTATGCTTTCCCAAAACAACCAAAAACAAAACCTACTAATTCTGTTAAAGACCATTTCATGACTTGTACAAAATGTGTTAGGTTTAAGGAGGATGTCCTCCTTTCCCCAACATATAAAACGATAAACCTGTCGTTTGACTGCAATTCATTTATAACTCTGCAAAGTGTAAAAGTGCGACTTACGACAAGGTTAATGTTTGATAGCTATTTTTCTACTGGTAGGCCTACTGTACTCCTTTAGTTGGCAAAATCCTTTGACAATAATGCGGGTTACTTGATAGTCGAACTTTCCCAAAATTTCTTTTCAATTTAACCGCCTCTGTTTCACATGTATTTATTACCCACTTTTGTTATTGAAAATGATTTCCAACTACTCCAACGTCATAAATACATATAGAACAATGAAATGGATTGAAACATACGATAACAACAAATGGCTCTGCCGCTGTCGCTACCTTGCATTCACTGACACTCGATCGTCCGTTGGCCCCCTCCCCTTTCCTCTTGTGACATTTCACATCAAAAAGTACATTTTCTGAGGGATTAACCACATCCAATATCTCGTATACGTTTGCCTTAAACTTACGACTCAACAGAAATCTCTAAAAATGATTTTGTCTTAACAAAAATTATGTACGTTTTACTGTCTAGATATCAGAAGAGGGGTTGTCTATATTTTGGAACTGACAAAGGATTAAAATACCGGAAAAGATAAGAATTTCCATCACTGATTTGACAAATTTTTTTAACATTTTTTCAACTATACAGATGTTTCGGAATAATAGTAGGCCTTTGGCGGTCAGTGTTGACTATAGATAATGATGCACCTTAGTTGGATTACTGGTTTTCTTCTTTGCAATAAGCCTTCCGTTGGAACAGATTTTGTTCTGACTTGTGAGGCCAATCCGGGAGCGACAGGCTCTGCTACAGTGAATGCATTTGTGAGTCGACGGTTTATATTCAGGAGTGTGCGCCCTACTTCTGGCTCTGTTCTCCTCTGACAGGTGCTGGATGCCCCGGGATACTGTTCCGGAAATCTTTATCAAAGTAACTTAAATAAAATTATTGAAATTATTTCGGGGATGTTTTAAGGAGTTCAGATCAATAGTACCACGACGAAAATGTTCTCTAGCATTTCCGTAAGTAGTTGATTTATGAAGATAGTAAACAGGTAGGAAAAAGTTAACACGGATCTGCTAGAGCGACTTTGCTCTCAACAAGCCTTTTAAGTAAGAGGCAACTATCTACGTATCAATATTGAAAATTTTACCGTGAAGACACCGACAAACTATAGGTAAGACGCCAAGAAGGAACTACCATTCAGACAACATTTTGTCTTTTCTTCAAGAGTTCCTCAGGCCTTTGTAAAATGGAGGTCATTACTTTTCTACACTGTTTTATAAACTTGCTCAAGAGTATTTGGTTAAGATAACCTAACTTTATATTCTGAGTTTAGTTTCATCAACAGCATCAAAACATGAATTTCTGCGCTCACCTTAGCGTACGTTAAAAATGAGTCCCCTCAGAATGTGACTTTACTTGAGAGAATTTTGGTGCTGACATAGAATTCACAAAACAGTAGACCTGAACAGTGCATTTCCACGTTCTAGATATCCTTTTATAATGAATATATTGGTGTATAAGAGATTAAAACCATACATTCGTGACGTCGTTTAAATCTGTCAATATTTGGACTGCCCCCTTTGTTTTCATAAAGAATAGACCCCATTGTTCGAGATTACAACAGACAACCTACCCCACCCCCTCCCGCCATTGTCGTGACGTCATAAATGTATTTCCACGGGTCTTTTTAAGAACGATGCTATTTCATCGAAAGTGTTAATATACATTTAAACATCGTCATTAGATTGGAAAGATCAAGGTAACACGAGATTATGCTAAAAGGTAAATGCTAAGAAACATTCGCCAGTAACCTCTAAACCTTGCTTTACACAAAATTAGTTACCGCAAGCCAGTTTTTCTCCGCATCCATGAATAGCCTGAGGCCTGCAACGCAAAAGCAAAAAGTTGCTGATTGCGAGCCATCTCTAAACTTTATGCATCCTGATACATTGAGTGTGAATAGCATCATTGACTTGAAAGCGCAAATGGCGTACCTCTATGTTCTTCAACGTGCGTGAGGCGGCCAGTTTGAAATGAGACAAACATGCTACTGAAGCTTCTGCTGCTAAAGTAAATGAAAAAAGGAAAGTTAAAGAGAATAAGAGATAGAGGGAAAGAAATTTAACTGGGAAGGGAGCTGGTTAGAGGGGTTAATAGAGAGGGAAAGATATAGGGAGGAAATGAGGAAGACATAGAGGAAGAGAGAAGGTAAGAAGGAAGAGAAAAAATGAGAAGGAATAGAGGAAAGGAGGAGAAAAGAAGGGAATCAGGTAGAAGGAAAAACAGCATGCTTATCGATTTTAGTTAGATATCAGTCAGGGTAGAATGTAAGATGGTGGATGTACATAGAAACAATCAGCAGGTATCATCGTAGTGCAAAATACATTGCTGAAAAGAAACTACGGGAGTAGGATGCCAAAGAAAAAAACTTAGACAGTAAAATGTAAAGCAATATTATCTTAAAGGTCCTCCATCTTATGACAATAGCGGCTTTGAATGGCAGAACATTCGCAAAAGTATTAAACAAAGAGCCATAAGTAGAAAAAACTCCATTCTATATCAAGAATCCTATGGTCTATAATTCATCACTTCGTACATGCTTTCGTACAGTACATAAACGTAAACGAACTTATTTATGAGCTTTTCTATGATTTATAGCTTTCAAAATATATACAGGGCATATTTTGTACACATTTACAACTATGAACTTGCGAATTTATTATCCGCTACCGTATTTACACTTGTATAGGGTCACGATTCTTCCTCATTAGGGTAAATCTCTACCTTCGGTGCTGTCAATGATCAGTCAAGATGCCCAAAGAAATTATACCTATGGATGATACATTTTCCGTCGGTAAAAGATCTAGCCATATCGTCTTACGGAATTTCGTGTGTGTTGTAGCACCTCACGTTATCCTTCCGCAATATTCTGTATTCCAACAGACCGTTTGGAACTTCACACTTTCATCAAATCATACAGAATCAAGCCAATTGGTGTCGCCTGCAAAAACACGAAATAAGTCAATGAAAATGTTAGCAAGATTAAGGCAAGTATGCACTAAGGTGCTAACGTATACCTAGCATATATACAGTGCGTATCATCTTCCTCATCCTCTCCTACCTATCAATCCTTTCAAATCTTTCATTGGCGATAATCTTCATAATCCTCATGATTAGTAGTGAGGTGAAAACGAGGCCACCTCATCGAAATGTTTTCATCAGATTATTTCCCGCCTTTTACCATTTCACTGATGTCGAAGTAAGCTGGCTTCAAAATACATACGAAGTGTCCTTTAAAGTGGATCATCACCGTGCACTTGTGAATCGACAGATACTACTTTATTGTTTTAATGGATAGCTTCAAAACCTTGTCTTACAAGGGTCTAGCCTATTCAAAGCTTGCAAAGCGGGGGTTGTCGACATCTACGACGGCATTAGTATAGAGATATTTGGTAGCTGACCCTCCACGATGAGGGGCGGTTTGGTGGATTAACAGATATCACAAGGCTGGGCTGTATTTTCTATCATTTGCTGTTACAATTAACAAGACAAAAGGGACTACTGCCATGAGATCAATGACTGAAATCCATAGGTAAAAGTATACGCGTTTCCCCCTGACATCAATAAGTTCGAAATCTAAGCTACATACTTTGCATATCATAGTTATACCTTTACCGCAAAACCCTATTTAAAAACATTCCTTATATGAACTCCACTCTTAACCAAATACCATAATTTAAGTGACTGAGGCACTGAAACACCTGTTTGACTCGTAATTCAACTAAAATATGCAAACCAACCAACCCCGTACATCCGTACCATTTATTCTATATTTACTTCATCGAATCAGAAAAATAATCGAGTTCATGGACATAATTACCTGATCTGAATTGAATACAACAAACTCTTGATTTTCTTTACATAAATCAATATCTGCCGTTGTTCTTCTTCCCATAGTCTGATCGAATCGTACGAAAATAAAATCAGCATTAAAAAAAAGGCGTGTGCTTAAGGTGTCTGGGTGTTTACATTTACTTTTACATGTCTTGATGCAAATATTCTAAGCTGCATGCAAATAAAATTTGGCATGGCAAATATTCGCTTTTGGGTCGAATCCCAAATTTCAAAATAAAAATGAACACAAGAAAGACAAGAATTTACCATCAAGCTCCCTTTCCTCTTCATTGCTTTCATAAAAATTAAATATTACTCTCCAGTCTCACTCATTGCCAAACTTATACAGTCATTCATACATCCTTTAATTTATCTACTAATTAATGCATCTATTAAGCCATTTCCTGACTTACTCTTTGATTAGCTGATCCATTTATTCTTCACATTATTTCTATTTCTATCCTTCATGCCATCATTCATCTCTCCTTCATTTATAAATTCCCTCGACTTTTCATTGATTATTCACTTGTGTACATATTCAGTCATCCACTCACTTACAAAGTCATTCATCTCGCCATTCGTTTATTCGTTCTGTCATGTGCTCCTTAACTGATTCATAAACCTTTTACCATTAATTACTCTATTATGGCACTCACTTGAAACTTTTTCTACTGACAATGTATAAAACCTTGACATTAAAAACAATATGCTATTTGTGTCTCGAATTGAATAAAAAATATCGCAATAAACAACAAGAATGCCTCGACCATTTTGATGGAGTCGTGCTATAAATTGGCGAACTCTAGGGAAATAGGCAATGCTGCAGTTTAAATCAACCGTAGTCGTCGATCAAGAACTACAGCTTGTGACAAATAGAGTCAATTATCTTGCTCGTGTTCAGTAACTCAAGATACATTTCTACTATCCTATAAAAGAATCAGAAGAGGATATATTGACAACTGTCTTACCAAAAGCGAATCATGTCCCTCTGGTGGAGAGCGCCTGTTATAAAGGGTAAGGATTGAGAAGAATGGTAACGAATGAACTTTTAAAATACGAACGGATATCTTTCAGAACTTAAAGGACTACCAGAACAACTAGCCTGCGTGCAGACTATCCTAGCTGAAGTGGATAGTCTGCGCATCTAGCCCTATTTCCTTGTATGCTGACCTTGCAAAATCCATTTTAGAAAAAGTTTTGCTATTCAAGACTGAGCACGCCCACAGAGTAAACAAGTAGCAAGGCGAACTGGCGACCCGCGGTGACTGGGGAGATTGTGTGAGAGGAACAAAGGGGTTGTCACTACCCAATAGAATTACTTGTACGATGTCGCTGGGATACTGAGGCACCGTTTTGATTAGCTGTTAAACAATAGAATAACAATAGCGACCGAAGGTCAATACGAGGCCATACAAGGATATCGTCGTTGATGCGCAGACTATCCACTTCAGCTTGGATAGTCTGCACGCAGGCTACAGAACAACGTGTTGAATTCTCTCTCCAATTTTACTAGCTTAACCGCTATTAGCTCTACGTTTCTGTAGGGCCCCTTGTCCTGTAAAGTCCAAAGGACTACGAATGAAAACCATAGTGTTAATACATAGTGAATCTTTATTTTCTTATCTGGACACAGCGTTTCGGCACTCCTGCTGCCATTGTCAAGTGAGGTAAAATAGCTCTTTTTTGTTTAAATATAAAATTACAAATTCAGGCACGAAATTATTTGAGCGAGGAATGTTCTAAAACAATAAAATACTTCGTGGGTAAATGAATAGTAAAGACTAATTGTAAGAGTCGTTAATGTAAAGCGTAGTAAAATTATTAATACATTAAAGAAGGGAGCGTATTAAAACTGTCAAAATGTTATAAAATTACGTAAAATGTCCTTATGATATTTTAATATGCAGATAAAACCTTCGTCCTTTCGATTAATAGGTGGACATCTTTCGTTGATTAAAATGGCTTCGGCGATTAAAAATTCTGTTGCCTCCCAGAACGAAATAACGTATATATTTGGCGAGCATTCATTTCTGTATGTTCTTTTGGAATATTCCTAATTATTATGATTCTTAATAAAACCCCACTATTTGTTAACCTATATCCAGTTGTCCGTTTCGATGAAAATCAAGGGCATGGTTAGCTTCAGCGCATCTGTAGATACAGTGACGGTTGCCCACGAAAGAAGAAGACACAGAAATCTTAACATTTAACTTTAAAATAGCTGACGAGAGCTATTAATACTTTATAAACGGCTGAATATAATCTCATACGGTCGACGTTAAACACAAGGTATTCAATCTACGTCTACATTACCAAAAGATTAGCAATACTTAAATCAAATTGCCACATACCGTGCTCTGTCAAGGTTGACAACTGTCTTGCTGATGCCAAGTCCGACAAGAGCTAAAAGTACGGCACCGTCCTGTATTTGAAAAGTAATAAATTGTGATACGATGATCTGTCTCCAAATGAAATACGTAACACGCAACGAGTAATTGCAGATATTCCAATTATGAAACTACTTCCTTTTAACGAGGAATATTCTGTATGCAATCTCTAAAGCAAAGACCCCTAAGCAGCAAGGGACACGATTATAACTCCATCCATAATAAACAGTCATCCACCAAACAGACAAACTAGTAAATGAAGGGTACCTAGGTTGTCAAAGGCTAACGCCCCTCGACTTACGATGCTTGGTAGAGAAGCAAAACCTGAGGACGCTCAACTACTCAGTAGGGCCGCCTCTAACAGATTATGTAAAAGAATCTGTCATCAATGAGAACGGATACTACATCCATTCCTTGCCAAAAGGCCGAGAAGCAAACATTCTGTAAGCCCCTCCTCTCCTCAATTTCATCCAAGCTGCCACCTCCTACATTACACTTTTGGCTGATGAGCGTTTGAAGAAACATTAAAGTTGCTTGGTGAGTCTTGTTCACTCTACTATCAAAAAGCTAGATTGCCAATATGAGAATATATAAGTTCGTATTTGTCGTTGCTATCCATAGTACTTGGAGCTATAAACATAACGGCGATATAAAACTACGATATCTGCCACCTAAGACGTCAGACAAATGTAACCTGGAGCATGGTTTATCTTAATCCTCAATACAGGGAAGGTTTAAGCTTAAATAATTTAAATACATGAAGAGTGGAGAGCAAATACTAGAGATGTCAGTTGATTTCAATTTTTAAAGAACTATTTAGCATTAACCAAGCAGTTGATAGATGAAGTGTGATAATTGTTTAATCGCGTTAAATACGGAAAATTGTATAAACATAAGAAATATTGTGGATTGAATGAGAATCATTCTTCCCATCGGAAGTAAGACCGAGGCAGCTTTGTGTACCTTACTTTTAACTCAACTAATGTTCAACTTGAACCCCTTACTACGCATATACAGCGACGGGGGAAGGTAAGCCGGATGGGGGGGGGGGATTGGTTAAGTAGGCTGTGCTCAAATTTATTTTTCACATTCCACTACGGTGCCTTTAGTCATGGTGTGGAAAGGGGTGTTTCGTGTTGATATGAATATCTTGCTGTGAATGTGATATAATATCTGTCACAATCAATTTCAATTTTGATAAAGAGGAAAAGTGGTCACGAAAAAAATTGAGATTTGGGAAACCAAGGCACCCTCTGCCCCCCTCTTCCCCCGTCCCTGATATAGAGTGAATTCATGTGCTACGGGAGGAGTTACCAATCCCTCCCCTGACGTGTCAGTAAGGAAACGCTTCAGAGAACGGCGAGGACATCGTTACGCCCAGAAATGTTGGTATATTGAAGCCAGAAATAAAAAAATCCTTGGACCGGTGTTCCCACCTCGGCTGTCTAATTTTCTACGCCATTGCTCTACTAATGAGCCCCAAAAGCAACCTATCATTACAGAATTATCAGTCACTCTCTGCATATAGTGAGAGGTGCCATATCCAAGCACGGAGTATCTCGTGACTTGCATTCTGTAATTTGACAAGGTTAATCGGTAGCTACGAGAATACAGACACAGGAAAGTGGCCCAAGAAACACGAATGCCGCGGCTACATACGGTGAAAACTCGCTTGGCAAAGTGTTAAATTGCCAATCTCCCGCATTTTTCAGCCCATATAGTGATATTACAACAAATTAGACATTCAACAGTTTCTCTAATATTGAAACCTATCAGAAAACAGTACCAAAAGATAAGGAAGGATGAAAAGGGTGTCTTAGGAATAATTGCAAAGGGTTAGTAATAGTCCCATTTTCTTTCTCTCACATGTACATTTGCGTTTGTAAAAATTACTTGCCCCCCCCCCAAAAAGCGAATTCTCCCCGCATTGGGCAAGAGATTCGTTTTCTAAATAGACGCGTGATAGTTGAGGACTATTTCTGTAAAATGGAGCTATATCTGGGACATCTTTCTCTTACTCTTCAGCGCATCAACTATGGACTTATGGTCAAATATTCAAGCTATTTCCACTAGTTACGTATCACACAATTCAACTGGTCCCTCTTGCTACTACTCCATTTGCTTAGCAAAGCAAAAATGTCAATTTGAACTAACAATTTAAAATAAGGGCATTTGTTACAAACCGTTTACTTACAGCGGAATGTTGAATTGCCTTTTTCGCTGACGCTGCGAAGTACATTCCATAGCCATAGTCGTCATAGCAACAATCTGATATAGAAAACACAACTTGTTGATAAAAAAGCAGAGGGCGGTACAACGTGTATTTAAAAATGCTACGACAAAAACACTGTACCACAACAATTAAAACATTGATATCCACGCATGCAAAATCAATCAATATGAAAAGAATCGTGTGTCGGAAAAGAAAAGTGCCAGCATTCAAGTTGTAAGAGTCCACTGGGATGCAATCTGTTGCGTACTGAAGTGAAAACTTATCAGAATCGAACGAAAATTAATAAAAACACATTGAAATCACATGAAAATACTATACATTCTGCACATTCCTGCAACTTAAAAATAGCATTTATGAATTAAAAGGAAAGGCTGTACGCTGTTCGTTTAATCATCTATTGCAAAAACGTACGGCCTATTACTGGCCTATTAACGCTATCACGTACCTTCAGAACTGAAACTTGATCTATTTATCCTTTCCAGCGCCTCTAAGGTTTTCCCACCACAGTAATATAGAGTAGTGTACAGGGACGGGTCCTCCAGACTCTCCAGTCGTTGCTCAAAATCTTCCCGATCTCGCAACGGAGACTAAAGGCAAATATGGGATAAAACACTGCATATGACCGTCAAAAATTGTCAGAACTTAGTAATCAGTATTGTTACCTCTTGATGTTCCCATATCTTCTTGTGTTTTTAACAATCTGCCTTATTACTATGCATGTTTTTTTTTTGTTTATTGGCGTAAGTTTGTATCTTACAACTCAAAATTTACGTTAAATATCTGATTGAAGGCAGTTGAACATTTCGAATAGATTAAAGGAGCAATCGTTTATGCTACGCCTATCTCTCCTTGGCACCACAATCACTAACTCTCCCCCAACCCCAACGATCAATCAAACCACTACAATAAATAAGTTTTACCGAAATTTGCTAGAGTGTACACTGTAGGATAAAAACGACTTTTAAAAACTTGACAATAACTGTTGAAATGCGAAGCAGCTATTAACTTTTGGAAACGATTCTGGTATATATTTGACATTTAGAGTTTTAAGTGTAGTTCACGTAGGCCATTTTTCTCTTGGATGTCAGTAAACGGTTGTAACATACCAGTGTCTGAAATAGAGTAGCAAAGGGTACATTTAAAGCATTCGTCAAACAGGCTGGTTTCTTTTTGGCACGGCTGGCCATCGAGGACCTACCTAAAGCCCTTTACTACCTATAGCAATCGCTCAAGGAATGCGTGAGAATAGCTCTAGTACTTAAAATAACTCGGAGAACATTGTCATCTTGTGCAATATTCAGCATAAGAAAACTCAGTGTATCCGTAGAGTAGTTGTTAACATTATATGTAGTTAAAATCAATAATACGGTTCTTACTAGCTTAACGAAGGCGTTAGAGGAAATAACATTCCGTGATTTCATTATATCTTCCATGAAGTCTAATTTGATTTGCTTCTCATCTCCTAAATACGTAAAAATAGAAATTACTTTAATTAAACTACAATTGTATTTGTCTATATGACATATCATCAAATACTGTACGTCTTGTTTCACACTCCTAAGTAACGTAAACAACATCTCTTCTGTGTGCAACGATACACCAAGCGTCACACTGTCGTCATAACGAGAAACACACTTTTAATGAAGAAGTCCAATTCCACCTAAAATAGCAGGTTAAAAAATCATCACGAGTATCTTTGATGGCTTTAAAAACTTCCCCTAAATGTAGAAAATGGTCTTATTTTACCTTGATTTCCTTATTATTGAATATCTAAGGTAAACCCAAGCACTTTTAATGTTCTGCTGTAGTGAGGCATGACAACTCGAGTAAACTAATAATCTCCGTGATACCCACGAAAAATCCAAGAGGGAAGGGATAATAGTTACAAATCAATACTTTATTAGTGTTGCCCACTATAAAATGGGCCGTTCTCCAATGTTTCATCAAGATAATCATTTACGTGAAAAATAGGGCATCTGTCACACGTAACGAGAACAAGGGTAATACCAGTACCAGTGACAGTGGTGTTTGTCTACGTTTTTGGTCATAAAGGCGTAAGACCTACGACTCCCGTCACGTGACATATACCTTTTCTCCCTGTTGTCTCCGATTGTTATTCAATGCATCCTTAATACGTGATAACCGAAGTTGTTACCTTGCATTCTAACGGGTACTACCCATCTTGATTTCAAATTCAGTTTATAAATATCCGACAACCATTCAGAGCACTTATTTTTCACGTCAGGATTTTTCCTTATTTGTTTACATTCGATTCCGATTCAGCCAAACTAATGGAGCATAAGTACCGGAGGCAGGATCAACATCAGAATCAGTTTATATCACTAAATGGTTTTATTGAAATTGGATATGCTTATATTCAGATTTTGAAACACATAGATTTAAAGTAAATTACAGTCAAGCTAAAAGTTAAACAAAATATAGTAAAGTTAAGTTAAATCAAGTGAGGGAAGCGAATCCTTTGTCTGGTAGTCTACCTTACAGCTTAGGCCTTCTATCGACGACGTTTTCTAATCCACATCGTGGGGAGTGTAGCCAAATAGTAGCCACGTATGGCGTCTTATGTCGTTGTTTGCTACCATAGCCACATCCATGTTTTCTATTTTGATGTAAAGTGAGAAGCACTGGTAAAGCAACGTGTACTTAATGCTTTGATCAATTGTTTTATTGGACGGTGGGTCAAACCTAAGGAGATAGCCTCTCCCCCTAATTACTTGGCTATGCTGTCTCTGTTCATTTAGTTCCAAAACAATCTCCAGCCAGCTTTACTCTGAAATGTTACAATATATTAGTTACAATACCCGCACTTAATAATTTCAAAGCACATGCATGCACACCAGTGGAATACAACCAACCTATCCCATATTTCAGGTGGAAAGCCAACTGCTCTGAATTGTGGCGAAGACCTAAAGTATCCTCTGCCCTTGCTGTCGCATGTTTCGATTCTAAAATAGAAAAGAGTGTAGACTGTGACAACAAGTCAATATAAGAACACAAATACTGCAAATTTATTAGCTTCTACTGTAATTAAATAATAATTGACCAAGACAGAATATTCTACACAGTTGGCCCTCCAGATACATTGCACACCTTCTAGAGAATTCTTAATAAATCTTGGTCCTCGATGACCATTTCATACGGAGCTTCTCAAAGTAACTGAAAGAGAACCGAAATGCAGGCCCTCGAAAGGAATGAAGTTTACATTAAAATGTGTCAAGCCATGGTTTCGTTTAGAGGATTTAAGAAGCCGCTGCCCAAACTATAATGGGGATTTTCAGTTTTTGACTAGAGCTTACTGAAGCAGTAATCGTACGATACATTCTAACATGAAAGAACAGCTTGTATTATATTTTTTCGCCTTTACAGTTTTTATCCGCTCTATTTTATCATCTAGTGTGAACATTTCTTCTAGCTTTATTGCAATCTATAAATTTTTGTTTCACTCTAAAAAGGCAACTATTATTCAAACACGTGGTTGGTTTGATGAACATGATGCAACAACAATGTCTTTCCAAGACGTACGATCTGCACAAAATGTTGTCTCACATTATGCCAGAATGATTTCCAAAGCCTTTGAATGTTCTGCTGAACCTGGTCTTTGCTGGTCATCAGCAATGCAACATCTGATTGATGCTTTGACGTTATTTAAGCTTATCTGTATAACACTGTATGTGGATACATAACTATAAAATAGCGCTGAGTAACGCATTAATGATTTGCTAATCATTTCCGCCAGACACTGGTTACAGTAATCGGCTGTAGTGAAGTGAAAAGTTTCCTTCCTTTACACCAGATGACTAATGTGACCAGCGTCTGACATAAATCTTACGCAATCATGAATCCGTCACTCAACGCAACTTTCAAATTTTGTACCACAAACTAACTTTACTTCTTTGTTTCTCAAAGGAAATCCACACCTACATGTAGCAATATCTATCTGGTGCAGAGTGAGGCCAATAAAAATATCCAAATAGAAATGTAGCATTGTTTCCAGAAACGGACTGATAAACTACATTTATTTCAGAAGGCAGAGCTCAGTTGTAGAAATATCATGATGTATCAATTAAAACGTGTTGATGGGACTTGATTGGGTACACCACCTGATTATTCCATTGAACCAATAAAACATTGTTGTACCACTGTAGTGAATTGATTTCCAACGACATATGCTAGGAATAGTCAGCCAATTTGACGCTTTTCGGTACCCGTCAATTCTACAAAGCAAATCACATATTATGCTACAAAATAAACACACGTTTGTGTTTACCATCATTTTTTCTTTTGTCTCGTAGTCTCTTGTTTTCCTCCTCAAGAAGATGTATTACCTTTTCTTGATGTTCGACCTAGAAAACATAAACAAATTTTATCGGTACCTGTTGGTTACAATAGAGTATGACTAGAATATCTTATCATCAACCATAAAACGACAGAAAATCGCAAGCGATAACAAAAAATCGTCAGAGAATATATATTTTCGTCAACACAGAGAGGGATTTCGTTGTTTTATACAAACTGGCTAATAGTACCAGGGACCTTTCACATAGAAGTTGTGCGTCACAAGAGGCATGCAGCAAATGGCACAAGACGTTACGGTTTCAGGATGAACAAGACCCATGTTCCACTCATTCTCTCTACACCTTCAAAAGAGGCCTCCGTCAGTCTAACGTTAATATCCAAATGAGTGGACATTCACATAATACGAGTGCTCAATCCTACTCTGCATGGTGTATCCAAAAACTTTTCATAGCGACCAGCTCTCCTTCTGGATTCTCGGTACATAAAATCGTAATTCAGAGGTGAAAATTAATCACAGCCCCTGTATTCCCACGCATATGCTTTGTCTATTGCGGAGAGCAGTGAGGAATAACTTAGACACTTTCAACTGACTGCCACTAGGGTAATAGAGGCATTTTCTCACGATCGTAGTGTAGCAGAGTAAACTTTTAATGGCTATATTTAAAGTTACTTAAAATCGAGCTTATTATGATTTAAAGCACAGTTTCCTATCAGATTCTCTACAAATTCTGTCAAAAAATGTCTGGCATTTAGAACAATGGAAACATTTGGCAAGAAAGAGATGATCATTTCAAATCTCGGGATTGGCCCATAGCAAACACTTGATTCAAGGCTACAGCCGCCGATTTCCAGTGGATATTTCATTTGTCTTCTTTGCTAGAGGGTACGGGTTCGGTTCCCCGAAAGGGCCATTGGCTAAGGCAGGAAGGGCATCCGGTTTTAAAGTTCTCTAAGCTCAAACAAAAGTCCCATATCCGGGTGCCGTCCTAGCCCCTGCAAAGGGGAGTGCAAGGCGTAGTAAAACCGAATAAAAACACCCCCCAAACAATCTATAGAATAATAGAGTGATGACGTCAAAAACCATCTTCTCGAGTATACCCAATTAAGACTTTACCAAGGAGTAACCACGTCACCAAATACCCCGATACAAAATATCAAGTCTCATATCAACTGCGAGAAACGGCTATTTGAATTAGCGAAAAACCTAAAGGAAACATAATTAATGTTGCTCTGTTCATAAAATTATTGAAAGAGTTCAAATAACAAGGCTCTGATAGACATGATCTAAAGTTTGAAAGAACGTATCAGGACTCAAGAGATCGCTCGTAAAATCAGCAAAATCTACAAGAAGAATGCAATGAGTGCAAAATATTATCAAACTTCTAACATCTATTAAATTGTGACGTCACACTTAAGTACACTATTGTAAAGAAAAATTTAAAAGGAGGCGGTATGTATCATTAATATCGCTAACCATACGTCACACAACTGTGTATATCTCTCAATCATAAAGTGTACTTCGCTTTCAACAGAAAGAATAAACTGCGCATGCGAGCCGCCATGCTGCAGGCAAGCTTTTATTGACTGTAGCCCGTGTAGTGTCTTCTAATACTTTTGCGAAAAGACATGTGTCTTTCTCAATATCCAATTTCTAATCAATGGGAAGGGATATAACGTCCGTTGCCACAAATGACACAAAAGTTTGTTACTTGAAATCGTTAAGAAATTATTATGGGGAAGATGATTGTTTACCGTCGCTTGCAGGATCTTCAACTGCTGTAAAGTCTTCAGTGAGAACACAACATGTGACTGGTATGATGAGATAAGATCTTGCCTCCTAAACACGACAATGGGGAAATTACAACATCAACTGAAAGGAAACAAGCGGCAAAGTAAAATGGAAAATGTCTCAAAATACGATATTATGTAGTATATCATGACTTATCTTGTCAAAAATGAGAAAACATGCTGAAGCAGTAAACATGCTTAGACCGCTTGATTTGGCACTGATTCTTATTCTTACTCTTGACAAAATGTAGATCAAAATTATTATCTCTCAGAATCGTCCAGCAACACCCGATTGATCGGTCAGTCAATAGATCAGTTAGGAGTTCATTTGGTAAGTCGGTTTGTCTGTGAGTGAGTGAGTGAGTGAGTGAGTGAGTGAGTGAGTGAGTGAGTGAGTGAGTGAGTGAGTGAGTGAGTCAGTGAGTGAGTCAGTGAGTGAGTCAGTGAGTGAGTCAGTCGGTCAGTCAGTGAGTCAGTCAGTGAGTCAGTCAGTGAGTGAGTCAGCGAGTCAGCAAGTCAGCAAGTCACTCAGTCAGTCACTCAGTCAGTCACTCAGTCACTTAGTCACTCAGTTAGTCCATCAGGCAGGCACCTACTCATCCAGTCAGTGATGAAGTTGTCAATCAGTCGGTCAATTGGTCGATCGATTGGTCATTCAGTCAGTCAGTTATTCAGTCAGTCAGTCAACCGCCCAGTGATCCAGTCAGTGATTCTGGAGTCACCCAGTCAGTTAGTCAGTCAGTCGGTCGGCTTGTCATTCATTCGTTTAGTCGGTCGGCGCGTCCGTCCCTCAATCGGCCAGTCAGTCAGTCGGACGGAAAAGCCATTTGGCGGCCATTAAATATTGCATTGTTCAAGTTACTTTATCACCATCAAATTTAGTGTACCATTTCATTTCGCCGCTAAACTATCTTGAGCTCCTGTATTTGGTAATTATCCTCAAAAATGGCCAGCCCCTAAGTTAAATAGCTGTAAGAAACCTACATAACGACGTAGTTTATGAGGAAGAACAACGTGTACAGAAAGTATTGGGTTACACTTCATTGATTTTCAAATAAATTTTACCAATTTACTTACCACTTATCAAATACTGTTTCAGTAGATGCTACGTAATTAGCATCTTTGTGAGACGGCTCTTCAATTTTCTTCCTGTAAAAGGTTTTGTCCGAATGTGGGATGTAGCACATGGGAGTACTGTTGAGCCAATTGTCGTTTACAGATCTGCAAAATAATACAATTCAACGAACAATGTTATGCTGAAAAAGAAAGCAAGGTTTGCTGTTTATGCTATTTCTAATTTTCCGGCGCATATTTGAGTTGAAAGTAATGAAATAGTGTTTAATTTAATCTGCGATTAGAACAAAACAAGGTTCAACTTGATATCAACGCAAACTGATGACGAAACTCCACATTTATTATTTCGATGTCCTGGTCAGGGATAGAAATCATGCTACGTGCGCACGACAAAGAGCCGTTATAAAGAGACGCGGATACAGATCCGTGAAAAAAAATTATACCAAGAAGTCCCATCTATTCCACGATGAAAAGATCTAGACAAAAAGTTGCGAAAATGGTATTTTTGATGTACAATGGGGAGTTACAACGGAGCTAAAGTTTGTGAATTGGTAGACTCTTTTCTCCTTTCGAAGGTGCGCAAAACCTTTCACAGTGGTCACGTCGGACTTTACAGAAATGACGGGCTAGCAATCTTGCGGTGTACATCGGCAAGGTCAGCGGACATCAAGAGAAAGGAGGCGTGCAAGATTATCAACAGTTTCGGCCTAAAGGTTACTATTACGCGCAATTTAAAATGCGTTAACTACCTGGGTCTGACTATGAATCTCGCAAATGGGAGACATACCCCATATCGTAAACCAGAATATAAGCCAGTTTAAATCGATGTAAATCAAATCATCCTCCATGCATCATCAATCAGACACTCATCTGCATACACCACACAGTTTTTTAACCTCAGCTCAGACTAGGAGGTCTTTGATAACACAGTACCTCTTCATAAAAAGGATCTGAAACGCAGCGGATTCTCGCACGACCTCTGATACTAATCCTTAACAGAAGAGCGTGACTACAGAAGAAAAAACCTTCCCCGAAACACTATTGGGTGTAACCCTTCGTATAGCCGATAGGTAAAATCAAACATAGCTCGTTCTTTCCCTCATCTCCTAGAGTAGCATTTTCCTAAGTCTTCCCCGCTTAATATGACCTTCAACAGAAATAATACCAAAGTTAGTTGCAGTTGCACTAACAACATGAACGGTATAATTAACAGTCACAACAAGACAATCTTGGACGAAAAACCAAGTACTACGGGAACAAGCTGCAATTGCAGATGCAAAGGTGACTGCATCGTCAATGGTAAATGTCTCACAAAATTTGGCGCTTACAAGGCGACGGTTACCGCAGAGGCAGATACCGAAGAGTACACGGGAACTGCTGGAGAGCAATTCAAAGAACGTCATAGGAACCATACAAAGTCCTTCAGACACAAAAGGTATTCAAACGACACCGAACGTTCGAAATACGTGTGGAATTTAAAGTCGCAAAATAGAACTTTTTCCGTTTTGAAAATAACACTAAAGAAATAGAAAATATGTTACCACCGGGGATCGAACCCGTGACCCACACTTTCGCGGCGTGCGCTCTACCAACTGAGCTAGGTGACCTCGGATGTTAACATACTCTATTTCTCTAGTATCCCATAGTAGCTGCCAATCATCCACCGGTGCACAGCGACATCCAGCTCAACGTAATTAGAGACCAGCCTAATAGACCATTTCGGAAATTCTATGCAAATTACGGCGCGCATTGCACCCTGGGACTGCCTGGGGGACGATCGCTTTCAGTCTAACTTAGAAACAGTCATCGGCAAAGGGCTACCATTTGGAATTTCTTCAATCTAAACCATTAGGGTTAGCTTTATAAAGAGAGACAAAGACTTCTGTGCAGTTAATGGACATAGTAAGGACAGAAATAAACCTGAACAGTAACAATTTAGCATATCAAGGATCACGCACTGTTTTTGATGCTTGCTATGCCAGTGCCTCGCAGCCAACGAGCCGCTTCCACATTTTGCTTTCTGACTTGCAGCGTTAGTCACTTGATGACAAAACTGTTCAATGTTTTAACAATTCATATCATTGTCTTAAGGAAAGAACAAGCTTTCCATTGGTTACAAGTAACAATAGGATTTCCTCTGGACCTTCAACAAAATTGCACGTGAACTTCCGTGTTGTGGAAACTTGTGACATCGTGGCGAAAGCTTCGATCGATATCTTATTCTTTTGGCTGGATTGCTTACTACGAAAAGGATTATTAACCCTTAAATCTTTAGGATAAGCTTCACAAAAGCTTTACACGGTGATAAAATGCAATATAGATGGAGAATTGTGGAAAATACCCGGACGATTTCAGCGTTTTAACGTTGAGTTACGGCGGAGCTTCGAGTATTGCTTGACGAAACAAGTGTTATTGGGAAGTGAAGGTCATCATCATTATCGATTGTTTTAAGCCAGAAAAACAGTTGTCACATTTACAATGCACAGTAAATTTAGTATTCTAAACTATTTTCTGCTCGTTATATTGGTTCCAATAGCCCAAGTCCAATAGTGTTGAATTACCTCGGCAATTGCAGCCAAGAAATGGATATCAATCGACAAAGTATTCGAGGCACTCTAAACATTGTTGCTGAGAGTTGCAACCTACATTACGTTGTAAGGGAAGAACAGCGATCCTTTCTGAAAAACTCGACTCGTTGTGGAATAAACAGTGAATCATTCGAAAGTTATATTGTATCTCTTTAAGTAAAATTGAAAAGTTTATTTTGGAGGGACGTTTTTTTTGGACTTCAGGAGCTCTGTGACTTTTCAAAGAACGTCGCTGCTATGCTCGTGTTGACGTCGGCTTTGGCTTTGCCCGCCAGGATAAACAACTATTCAGAAACCTTAGATGGACGTAAACATTGTCTTAGCTTTTTCTACGAACAGTTAATTTATAGTCCTTTTATATTTACAGAAACATTGTGAAATTAAAGGATTTATAGCTTCTCTTTGTTATTCTCTTTTCGAC
>JAAAKM020000236.1:6586-28791 GCA_010016025.2 Alatinidae sp. Z8VKAUB7J3 | reverse complement strand
AATTATCTGATATTCAAAGCCATCTGGATCTTTAAACTGTGATCTATTTCCCAAGCTCAAACACTGATACATTCATCTGATAGCCTCACTTTTGCAATGTCTTTCTTAACCATACCTCTGCTATCCATCTCATACCTCTCTGCTCTTCTCTAGCGTGCTAGCTCATCACTCTTCTCTAGTGTCTGATCTTCGCTGCAGCTTACTCTTTCAGTTCTTTACTCGCTGAGTAGTAGTGATGTCTGTGTCACGCATCAAGGATAATTATTGCCAAAATGGAAAATAAAAAATCCATTACTATACGAAGAATTTTACATCTTCTTAAACACAAATCAAAAAAAGGAAACAGACAGTAAAGGATGCACTTTAATAATGCTTGATATCGTCTTTTCAGGAAATACAAAATTGCTCATCCAACAAGTTCCGTGTAGTAAGTTCTAAATATTTAACATCTGACCAACATCGTATAAAGTTCTTAAAGTATCCGGTAAGAGTAAACACGATACAGTTTTATTGTCTATTTTGTTCATTTAGATGAAAGGGTACCTTAGTTTACTTCTATATTTGGTACTAATTAATCGTAGGTTTTATGATTTTGGTCCAGAATTAAAGATCGCCCGAGAACGTATCACTTTAATAGGGTAACTGATTGATGTTTACCAGCAACTGTATCTGTTTGCCGGAAGAAGAAGGAAATGAAGAAAGGGGGCAGGTAAGGAAAGAACTAGCAAGGGTTACACATTGAGAAAGGTAATGACGAGGAGACAGAAAGAATGCAGAGAAAGGAGAAGAAAAAGAAGGATACGAAGAGTGTCGATCAGAGTCGGAGGCAACATACATACCCCTTTTAGCTGCTAACATATTTGCGTCAAGTATGCTAGTCACTCCTAGTCCTAATTAATCATTACGACTGTACAAGATTACCTCTTGACATATCATACAATCTGTCGTTAGAGTGTGTTGTATCAGTAGCAAGACAACCGTACAAAGAAAATAAGAAGCAAAGCAAAGACTCACAAGAATTTCAATTTCAGTTCGTCATCTTTACACCATAAATAAATTACTATATGTCAGAAAACATTAGTTAATAACAAAAGTTAGTTTCAACCAAATATTTGAAAAATGAAAAACATCTATCTACATACCAAGCAGTGATTGAATCAATGCGTTGACGAGAAAATATGTTTACTAAATGAGAATTGAAATTACTAACGTTATACCAGTAATGGCCAAGTATTGTTCGTCTACCTTTAGCTGATGCCCGTAAATAGGCATGCAAACTTTAGCGGAATATCACGGGATTTCACCCTTGGTATTCAGTCATTATACGTTAGCAAAAGTAACATCAAAATGCGTTCAAAGCTACCTCATTTATTTTATACAAATCAACGCTGAGGCGTATCTGTTCTGTTTCCTTGATAAGAAATGCTTCCTTCACTTTCCATCTGTCATTATATAAACAGTTTATCTTTTTAGTGGTAGACTAATTAGTTTCTCTGCTGATCAGCCTGATGCTTTCTTTGATGGCACTTGGGCTGCAATTGAATCTGTTTTAATTGTGCTTTTCTTACTAGTTATATCTTCATCGTCATGTCGAGTAATTTTCGTCTTCTGTACCCCCGGATATTCCTCTACGCTTGTATCATAAGGTTCCTGCATCATGGCGGCTTTCTCTCCTTGAATGGGTTCGTTTCGTCCTTCGTGGTAGTCTTCTTCATTATATGGCCGATCCACATACCGGTGCCCGGGGGGTGGACCTTGTGGTGCTCCATATTCAGATCGCTGACTTGACTCTTCTGGTAGCGAATCGCCTTGTACATTTTCGTGCTTTCGTGTCATTTCTTCCGCGTACATGTCATGCGCAGATGGTGCACTACTTTCCTCCATTGCGTATTCTCGCTCGCTTCCAGAATGTCCCATTGGGGGAGGCTCGTCTCGAACAGCCTCGTTTCCATTTGGGGTCGGTGAACGTCCCTCGGCGGAATAAGAGTATCCCTCATTTCCCGATGCATACTCTCTAGGCCCCTCTGGGAGCGATTCCCGTGAAGTTCCAGTTTGTTCTTCTGATGAGGCGAGTTGGGGACCATGAATTGGATACTTCTCCTTCTTCACGCTGTTTTCCACACCCGAATCAGAGCTCACAGTTTCAAACCCAATGTTGCTATATGCATTTTCTTGCTGTGCAGTGTTCCCTTGTCTATGATGATGATGTCTCCTTCGACCACGCCCTTTTCTAAATCGTGTAAAGCTGTTAATCAATTGTTGTTTAATTGAAGTCCCTAGTAATGACGCTAGTCCATTGTTGTCCTTAGACTTGCTCGTCTGTGCTAACGCTGGATCTACATGGCCTGCTTTCACATCATTCTGTAGAAAGTTAAGTCTGTTTCCAACGGATTGTGGATCCATCTGAAGTGAATTCGGTTGATTTGCTAGAGCTTCAGCGCCAGGGATTGCCGATCCCTGATTGGCAGCTGCCCCAAACATTTCCTTCAGTCGGTTTGAAATGGACAACAGTTTACTTGGATCAGGTGCTACAGTGGGTTGCTCGCTTTGTTCGCTGCTTGGATCTGGTTTAGGTGATGTTAGCGGTGCTGAAGACTGACTGATACTTTCTTTAGCAGCTGCCAATGTTGAGGGGGTGGCTGAAGCCCCAGCCTTTTGTTGCAAGGTATGAAGATATTGAAGAAGCGCGCTTGATTGTTGTTCTTTCATCGGGTCAGTCGTGCTGCGTGACATCTGCTGAAGCTTTTGCAAGCCTTGAAAGTTGTAAGAAATAAGCAAAGTTACCTCTTGGTTTTAACCTGAAGATATAGTTTAATTTAATTATATTTATATCACGAGGGTGTAATTGAATGTCTGGCTTAGGTAAACGGTGACACCTCGTAGTTTTCTAAACTTCTTGTAAAGTACGCCTGTCTATAACATGTCCAAGGTTTAGAATACTTACAAAATGTTCTCAATCAAATCTGTACGCTTAATTGCTAATTGCATTGCACTTATCTACCGGTAGTTTTTAAAATTGAGTTTATTGGGGTTTTTGGTAACTTCCTTGAAGAATCTATTGCTGATCTTACACACTTTGTTTCTCTTTTAAACCTGTAACTGATAATTTACTTCTAATCACTCTCTTGACTCACAGACTAATACAATCTCTGATGAAATATAGTGTTAAAATCCAGCTTTTAAAAGACAACAGAACAATCATTTAAATTGAAGGTCTCTCTAATCAGTACCTATCCTACTAACGTCTTCTTGGGAACTTGTCCCTTCAAAACGGAATAATTTAATGATCAATGGCACCACTAATTGATGTTTCCCCTTGTGCAAACTTTAGCATGAGAATTATTGATATGACAAAAAAGAATAAAACCTGGTTTTAATTTTGAAATGTCATAAGCATGACGTGCAACAAAGTGCCTATGGACATGACTGGGCTTAATCAAATCACATTTCCATGGTATGATCATTGCATTTACCTACAAGAAAAGGGTATTCATGAAGTTTACATTAGTCTGAATATTTAAAGACGATGTTATTTGCCATCCATTTAGGGAGAGTTTATACTGAGACAAAACCATCATCCATATCAAATTCCTACAAGTTACAATGCTTACACGGTTAAGAAGAATTTAGTATATTTTGGAAGCATATCGTTTTCGCAGCAGAATCTATTAAATTCCAAATTGCTCTGCAATTTTGCTAGCTTAAATGCTACACGTATTTCTGTAGGGTTGCTTATCCTTTAAGGTCTTTAGGACCACGAAAGAAAATCACCATGTTAATACATTGTAAATGTTTATTTTCTTATCTCGACACAACTTTTCCGCAACCCCGCATTTGACTTGCAGTTTTATAATTTGGAGCTTACATTGGAAAGCAAGGAGTAAAGGCATCTAAATCATACAACACCATTTATTTTTTCCGGATGGTAAAATACTTGATACTTTTAGTTGATTAATAGATTTAAACCTTATTAGGATTGGTAATTTGGAGAGATGCAAGTTCTTGTGGTTCGAATTTTAATTGGAAGATCAGAACAGTAACTTCCGCGCCCCTCGAATAGGAACCAGCAACGCACTAGTTGTAAACCTGGGATTTAAATAAAAATATTCAAGAATTTAGAAACATGCGTGTAGCGATTATCACTCCTTTATTATTAAGCAAATCGATACTCCTAGAGAAGAAAAACCATCAAACTAGATTAAAATGATAGATAAAAGGTTACTTGTGGTTACTTGTGGCAGAACCAATTAATTCTTCTGGTCATTGTGTCAACATTTTACATACCAACCACTGGTTATATGATGTAAAAAAGTAATCATATTTTCAACACACTCCCCTCCTAATATGAATTATTTACAGCTAGAAACTGTAGTTCGTGTCACAATTTGATATCTTCAGTAAGACACGGAGTGATTCAAAACTGTATAATTACTATAAAGAAAAGTCTAGAAGACTTACTTGCAAGCTGTTGTAATGTTGTTGGTGTCCCTTCAGATTGCTGCGCGCTTTCTACTCCTCCAGTTCCTGATGATTGACCAGCTACAGGGAAAGCTTGTTTTGCAAGGGATTTCAACAGTGTTTGTTGTAAAGCACTTAGTTGCTGCAACCTTGCTAACTGTTGGGATTCTATCGTGTTTGGAACTTTGGCACCCTCTAAGGAGGACAATTGTTGCTCTGGATTTCCTTCAGTTTTCTGTTCTTGGCTCGTCGCAGCCTGCGTTTGTTCCGATGTTAGCTGCTGCCCTTGATTGATTGTTTCTTTGTTGCCCTCTTCCTGAGAATGACTATCTTTGCCACTTGATCCTTCTCCTCCTTGTTTCGAGTCTTCTGAAGCCGATTGCTTCCCTTGCAACTTGCTGTCAGATGCATCTTTTGCTTTCCCGTCCTTTTCTGCAGAGTCTGCGTATTTTTCTTTTTCAGGAGGTCCGTGCCCAGCTCCATTGTCCTCTTCCTTTCCATGCTCGCTTGATTCTTCTTTGCCATGCTGGTTTGATTCTTCTTTGTAATGACTATTAGCTTCTTCCTTATACCGATCTCCACCTCCCTCTTTGTAGCTAGATCCTCCTCCTTCTTCTTTTGAGTGATTAGATTCTTCTTTTTCGTGACTACTGCTGCTATCTTGTTCCTTGTAATGGGAATGATCATCTTCCTTCCCATGGCCGCCAGCATCGTCTTTGTAATGTTGATTGGCTCCTTCCTTATCACTATTGTAAGCCCCTTCTTTATCGTGTGTCTCTGACTCGTGACTGCCCGCCCCTTCATGATGTCCAGCATCTTCTTCATGACGTGCCCCTTCACCCTCATGATGACTATCTTCCTTACTTCCGTTACTTCCTTCGTGTTCATGAGATGAGGTCTCTTTCTCATGACTTCCAGAATCAGATTCTCGTCCTCCACTATCCTTACCGGCATCATGTGATGCCCCACTCTCTTTCGAATGGGATGCATCTTCTTTGTCACTTCTTCCCCCTTCCTCTTTAGAGCTATTTCCTTCTTTCTCCTTAGAATACGATGCATCGCTCTTATCATGCTGTCCTTCCTTGGAATGGTAAGCAGCATCTTCTTTATGAGATTCTCCTTCTGCCGACGAATTTCCCACTCCTGATTTCTGCTGAGGTACAACTGGTAAAGGGAGCTGCCCCCAGTCTGGTTCCTTTTGGTTTTCTCGATTTAATGGCTTTGGTTTTTCATCATCATCTTTAGACTTGGGTGGTTGTGGATCCGGTGGCTTTTCTTCAGGTGGTTTTTCTTCTGCAGGGGTTTTCTTTGGTGGCTTATCTGGTGGTTTTTCGGGTGGTTTCTCAGATGGTTTCTCTGGTGGTTTCTCGGGTGGTTTTTCCTCTCCTACCTGTGGCCCTCCTTTACCTCCTTCTTCCTTTCCGCCTTCAAGGAGACCCCCTTTATCGTCACCCTTGCCGCCAGGGAAACCAGGGGGCATCGGGGCAGCAGGTTCTTCTTTGTCATTAACGGGATGGTTGTCAACTATGGAAACATAAGAGAAAGTGTATGACTATATATATAAAGTAAAGAGTAATAAGGCACAGAATTTTAACAGCAAGACATGGGCTTTAGTCATTTTTACTGTATTTTTATTTGTATTTTTATTTATATTATTGTACTACGTCGTCCGTACTAGAGGAATTAACACAAGCATTCTAGACATGATAAGTAAGTCAGTAAGAGACAGTGTTCATATATGACATCCATAATAACTTTGATTCAGTCATCTACATCAGAACTATGCTATAATTTGTTATTATTTCAGCAAGATAACTTCATTCAAGGCACTGACAAACAAAGTATCATCCCTCACATCATCATTTAATTTCGCGATAGTGTGTGTCTTTGACTACGATTACGATTACGTTACTATGATTAGGACTGCGATAATGTCAATCTAAGATTGTCAATCCATGATAATGATTATGATTTTTATTACCAAAATAGCGCAACTTAAAAACCTCTACACATTAGTTGGCATCTTAAAAGCTGTTAATAATGAATAGTGGTTGGTATTGGGCCTCTCATAGGAAGTGGTAAAAGCTCGGCTACAGACCATTGCTATAAATAGAAAAATAGTTGTATCCCAAAGGGCTACTTGAATTTTACCAGCCTACAGAATAGTCAGGCGAATGGGTTTTTTTTCAAAACTATGGATTTGTTTTAAAGATTGCAGCACGAATTCAAACAGTATCAACTGCGCCATGACACTAATATAAACATGTTACTCAACCAGGTTTAAACTTTAATAAGCAATATAATTTGCATTGTCTTGTTTACCTGGTACATGATATGGCAATCTCATGTTATCCCAAGGATTCTTGTAAGCGTACACTAATGAGAAAAACAAAAATGAGAGTCTGAGGTGAAAGGAACTGATGCTAGTGAAGCTTCTTTATCATTTGCCTTCACAGGGAAGGCAGATTTAAAAGGTTGCCAAACAGGGAAATCTTTATTTAATTGACACAGATCGCTCTGATTACGATGTTTAATGTCTATGTATTTGTTATTTTTTTATTGACTTTTAAAATGTTTGATAATCACAAATATTCTATGAACATTGATCCTATTTCTTACACTTTTTTTTTTGGAAGGAAAAATTATTTCTATCTGTGAACGAGTAAACTACTAGTACTGTTGCATGCTTAGATTTATTGATTCTGTTACTTGTACTTTATGTTTGATTTCCCTGTATTGATTTGCAAATTGTAGCTATCGGTGAAATGAGCTTTGAAAAAAATTAATGCTAAACTTTAAGTGGAAAGACCACTTCTTTCATTACTAGATGTTTTGATATTTTCATTCCACCCAAAATGAAAGCATAAGAATAATCTACAGCCTGCGTAAACAAGTTTTCAATCATTTTGTTTAATGAGTTTTGCGTGCAATAATGACAGAACGAACTAAAAATACCTGACTCAACCGCCAAGGGTAGTCGTATAAACATGATCGTGAAGAGGATTGTAAAGACGATTTCAAAAACAGGAATTGAAGCTGTTACTACACCAACCGAAGAGTAGTTCACTTTATTACGCTATTGTTATTTTTTCTGTTTGTGACTGCATATAGACCGCGTAGTGTTCTTGTCGTCGGCTTTTACTCATCATCTTTGAAAGAACCGGGATCCTTACAATTCTTCTGTTTTGGAACCAGGGAACAAACGTCCTGGTTGCAATATGGATTAGTTCCAGTTTTTGACCAGCAAGGATACATGCATACATACGGAGGTAATGCTATTGAATAACAATATGGTGTTCCACGGAACCCGGATCTTAAGCTGTAATCATAAAGGCACCCCCTGTTTGTGTCCTGCTTCATTATTTCTTAATAACTCAGCCACGATTTTTGTGCCATTATCATTGAACTACAGTATTAGTTTATCGTTACTGGTTAGCCTTTATGTATGATATTGTAGACTTATTATAAAAAAAATCTGCTCCGCTAAAAGTCGTGACATCACTCCTTTACAACTTTTAAAGTTAGCAGCCATTTCATACCTAAACTGATAGGCAGTAATTGGTTTATTACATTAGTTTTGGTATTTTGAAAATATTACTTTAAAGAAATTATTCGGGCCGTTGGAATTAACACCTTGTCAGCGAAAACATGCAATCCAATCTATAATCAAGATGTAACAACTGGTCAGATATCTACGATTGTATCACACAGCTGTATACTATTAAAACCAGTATAGCGTGCATACGTTTCATTATTTCTATATCTTAGTAGTGCCTTCAATATGTATGCGATACAATTTGCATCGGAGAGTCTAATATGGCGATACATAAATGACATAAAACGCAATCCAGCTTAAAATTGAGAAATAGTTTCAATTGAATTTAATTGAGTGAATCAGCAAACATGAACTGCTTTAAAAGTTCATCAATTTTTTAAATAACTATATTATATTGATTTATAGTAATAAAAGTAATAATAATGATAATTGAAATAATGATAATAAGTTTTAATGTTCAATATTTATTCCTTCGTTTCACCTTATACAAAAACGCTAAGATAGATATTAAATGCAAATCTGACGTCTATGGTAAATGCTAGATGACATTTGAAAAACAACAATTAGAAAACGGTCGAATAATAATAATTATATAATCATTATCATAATAATAGTATTTCGGATCAGGCTTTCTTCTTCATAATAAAGAATAACAATAATAATAACAATAATATATATTATCGGTGTTGTATTTCTCATAACATTTCAAAAGTAAGCTGTATATTTATAATAATGTTTTTATTACTTACTGTCAACTCCAGTATGATAATTGTTATGATTATGATGCTCTAAGCTAGCTGCATCCAAATGATCAAACAGACTTCCATGCATTCCTTTCAGATGCTCTTCTAAACCTTGATACTTATGCATGATGTTATCAATATGTTGTTTATATTCTTCTTCATGTGAATCCTCAACACCAACACTGTCCTCAATTGCTGGTGTCAAATCCATGCCAGCAGCCAGACTGGGGTGCTCATGGTGCATAGGTTCGTGCATTGTATCATGCATCGGTTCATGCAAAGCTTCGTGCATCGGTTCGTGCATCGGTTCGTGCATTACATCGTGGATTGGTTCGTGTAGAGCTTCGTGTATCACGTCGTGAATATGCTCGTCGTGATGTAAGTCGTGGTCTGTATGCAACGGCAGTCCAACGCCATGCCCGCCATGTTCGGGTTCATGAAGCCCCACGTGATCTCCTAGGTGTAGGTCAAGATGACTTAGCATATGCCCAATATGGCCGATACCATGACTAGCATGGTGCATCTCCATACCAATGCCTAGGGATCACATGAATGGAGGGGACTTTAGACAGAGGCAGAGGCGCAACATGATGGGTCGGGCGTTTGCTCCGCTTGGTGCGCACCAGTGCCTCATCTTCAGCATGAGAGATGAATGTTGCCATGACAAAATTGTAGGCGCATGCCAGGCTGCAAGTGATCTCTGTGTTGTCTTGACTGCAAGTAGCAAGACATCAAACGTGTATGCCTAGTGCTATGCGTGAATGCCAGGAGACGCCGCCATGTTGAAACGCCTTGACTCCTGTGTGCGCGTGCCTGTTTCTCGCCAGAGATACTAAAATTGCTGCTGCGGCAGCCCGGGGTGTCCAGGGGAATGGGCGGAGGATAGCTACACTCTATCAATTAAGGTATGTGGCTATGGAGTTGGATATGGCTGTGAGGGCATTTACAATTTTTTTACATTTGCAAAGGGAACCTTATTTCAAATTGGAGACACTTGTTTCAGCAAATAGTATTTTATGGAGATGAAAGTTATTCAAGCAGTGGAGTAGATAAGTTTGAATCTAAAGGTAGCAAAAACAATTAGGGGAGGGGGGGGGGCACTCTACCTGCAGCGTATTTGAGGTAAAGTCTATTTTATAGTTTACAGTTTATTGATTGGTAACATTTTTAAATGTTTTTCAAAGACATCTCCAATTATAATGTGTCCTTCTCAGCATTATTTGTGAACCGGTGAGTATGCTAAGTTTTGTTGCTAATTATTTTGACTGATATTTACTTGGCTATCTTTAGTTGTCTTATGTTATTGTAAGAATTGTGTAAATGATTAGTGTGTTTAGCAATAGAAATGGAGTTTACATAGAATGGTACAGGGTAAGGGTCAAGTGGTCACACATTAAATACTTCTGCTGTTGTAGTAAACTCTACTGTTTGGTGGATAAGGAGATGGGGATGGGGTACATAAAACGCATAAAACTACAAAAATATTACATTAAAAAGGACCAAGAAAGAGGATGCTTTGATAACAATAATTGATAAGTATACCAATAAACTAAAGAAAGAATCGAAAAAAACAAAGAAAGGTAAACACAGAAATAAATGTTCATCTGATTAATCTATAAAGATGGTGTATATAATGGATGAAGCAAGGCAGTAAATATTTAATGAACATGCTATTAACGATACAAATTAAACTCTATTTTAATTAAATAAGCAGATTATTTAATACGTTTAGTAGCTAATAGTGAATGATTTATTAGCAAATTAATTTTTAAATAATTACTTAATTAGTTAATGGTAAGTTATTTACGAGATAGTTATAGGAGTTGCGCCACCAAAGTAGGAAAGATGAGAGACAATCAAAGGATTTACGTCATTGATTCCGTTCAATCCTCAGAGAAAACTTTGTCTGCTTTGCAAATTAGCATTTGACTTTTCTTTACTTCTTTTCCTCCTTGTTTCCTTTCTTCTTTTGCCACAGAAAAATGTTAATGAACAAAAAAGCCAACTCAACCGCTCTTGCGTCGCCACTTTATAACAGTTAATTAGTTACGGTAAGTAGTTACTTTACTTATTCAATCAGTTAGACTATTTACGACTTTAGCTTCTATAATGAACAAAAGGTAAAGATAAACAAAGCAGAGACGTCTATAAGTGCATGGAAGTACAGATTGGAGGGAATAGAAAGTACTCCTTACACATGACCAAGCTCCATGAATCCCTAATTGGGATCATTGGGTTTATATGTTTTGTTTTCCACTCAAAACTGTATGTTTGTAATCAACATAATGGTAACGCAACAAGAATAATATTTTATGAGGGAACTGTTTTATGAGAAACAGAAAGAATTCTATTATTAATGCTTTAAGGTTTTGTCACTGACAGAGCAATTTTAAAATTTGGGAGATATTTTATCACCCGTCTCAGATGAACCTTCGATCTGACTGTTCACGTGGATGCAATGATCACTAGGTTTTGTTAATCAACCATATACCTAGCAATATGTAACAAAACATATAAATAATATAAAATAATGTTGCTCTGATATAAACCTCTGATGTTTATTCCCAGTACAGATTATACAAAATGGATTGTGAGAAATGATGCAATGTCCTTTGCATCGTAAAATCATTATCATAATTCCTTATTTGTATTTATTCACATCTCTCTTGGCTCATTCAATTCCTAGTGTCGCTATTACGTCCTCCTAAACACAATTGTTGTTTCCCAGCAATCAATTATACTTTCATCCTTTTCACCCAGAAGCTTCTTTTGAAGCTTTCAAATGTAGGGAAGGATACCATGGAGATAGTTAGTGTCTTTTATCATAACGTGAAAGTTTTCCTTCCCTGTGCTCTCTTCTTCTCTTTTGACGCAACACCAAACAAACACTTTACTCAAACGTTGTAAACTTTTGTAAACGGGTGCTGATCTATCAAAAATGCTTGAAAGGAGAAAAGAATCCATTTCTTTTAGGGTACAGCCCTTTTACCGTCTGCCAAGTCATAGGATTAGGATCAACTTTGAACTACATAAATCGGTTACCAGCCATGAGCCCTCTTCCAACTACCTAAATCATGAACGCTAATGAAATCAGTGGCTATTGAGAAGTCATAAGTTAACCATGTACAAATCATAAGCTATTATCGGATGACCATATCATTCAATTGCCAGAAAGGAACATTCTTAAATCGCTAAAAGTTTTATCTCGAGGGCAAGCGCACTACAAGGATTTTAGAACTGTAAACAAAACATTCTTTTTTGGCTAAAGTCAAATATTAAGATATTTAGGACCCAATGACCTCAATTGTAGGGATCAAAAGAACTGTTGTTGCCATGAAACATTGTGCAAGGAAGTACTACAACAAGTTAAAGTATCAAATTTAAGAAGTAAAGTAGATATATGCAGTTGCAAAGAAGCGTCTACTTGTGCAAGTCAACAGGTATGCATACCTAATGTCTGCAATTCGGCATCAATGCTAGGATCGTCTTGGATTGCCTGGATGGCCTTGACACGTTCAGGAGAAAATTGGTAACGGTCCGAGTCTTCGTTGTGCTCGTTCTCAAACTGTTCTACGTGTGGGTGAGGCAATCCACCCGTCCAGTGTCCAGCAATGCCGTCCAAAGTCTCAGTCGGTAGTAAAACGTTCTGTTCTGTCTTCGCGTGCCCTCCAAAGTAGCCAAGGACTTTGTCCCCATGTCCGTTGCCATGGTGATGGTCTTCCATGTCGTGTTCCCAGATGGCGTCAATCAAGTTTTCAGTATGGTGGTCTTCACGAGAACCTATAAAAATTATCTACACACAGATCATGTCGACGACACAAAGATATCAGTGGGTATAGGTTTTTCTATTATTGTTAGTAATGTCAAGGCCTGCAGTACTTATGGTTAGTCGTAACATGTCTTTTAAAAATGTACATTAATACCAATATGCCTTAAATAAATAAACGTTATGGTAGTACAATATGGTCATGACAACAAAATTCATTGAACGACGATTTTACGATTCGAATTGTACATCAGAGGATTTCCCCGATTTGGCTATGTATGATAGAGACGACTGGTGTAAGTCCCCAAAATACGTACGAATATCTGTATCTTTTGCCCATTTGTTTCATCTTTGCATCATAGACTAATATCTTTAGGGATCGTAACATTTTATCATATTTCTGACGCTCAAGGGACTCTGATGTAAGACAAAGCTGGAACAAATTTGAAGGAACAAAACAGAAAATAGTTACTTTTTCTATCCCGCTTATACAAAATTATAATAGGGTTGATGATAATAGATGCATTCTTGTTAATGTTATCAAGAGCTTTTCACAATTGTATCTGAAGTTTGTGCTTCATGAAAGACATATCCATACAGTTGGCTTGTCGATGTCCCATTATATGAGTCTAGTTTCACTACTTTCTTATTTTTATGTGCTTTTCTTGTTGAGCTAAGCCCTTTGGTCTTTTAATGCAACAGCTATACTGCACATATATATATATATAGATATTCAGTATCTATAGCAACACAAAATCTGTTATCCTTGACTTTCTCCTTCCCTCTGTAATTTTGCCTTGGATTAGTGCTAGTATCTCAAAACGCTTAAAGAGTTCTTAGACACTGCGTCCCTTCTGTAGCTGTTCGTGTGCCACGACGTGTGCGTCGATAGCAGGAGTTCTCTCAGTAGCAAGGGCTTCTTGTTCTTCCTGTTCTTGGTTGTGGTAAGTGTGAATTACGGCTCTTACCTCGAAGTCTGCTTTGGATGACGATCAACGCTTTATATATCAATTTACAAAACTTGAGCTTTAGACGAAACAAGTATTTTTTGATTGACAGAGAAAGAGTTTATACATTTACAGAGATGATTAGGGCACCAAATAACCCACTCTTGTAATTTTGGTATCAGACTTCCCTTTTTGGCTGGTGTTTCAAATTGGCAAGAGGAGATGAAATAAGTTTTCTTATTGTATGATAAATGCAAGAAAACTTATAGTAGTTGGTTTCCGTTGAAAGTACAATGGTTAAACTGGTATTAATTTGAGATGCAAATACATTGCAAACAATGTATCTATGATTATGATTTAAAATATTTGATGCAAGGGATATACTGTTACCCCAGGCCTAACCCATCTTTCAACAACAATGAATATTAGTATAGATAAACCCTCCGGCTGTCCGGCATTGCCACAACCAGAATAATTATTATCCTCGTGAAAAGTCAAATAAGGAAACGCTCATAATGGAATAAAACACGTGGTTGGCCATTGCAAGACAATCGTATATATGCGTTTAATGTGTACAATACAAGGTGTATGCATTCGCACGGAGTAGCGTTATACCTAAGGTTTACATTCAAAAGCGAATAATACAACATTTAAAATGTTTAGCGCTCATCGGAGGTGGTGCTCCTAGGGAGGTCACGCCGAGGTGGGGACTTGGAACAAATTCGGGTGCTGTGTATTGGATATCTCTACGGGGTATGCCCTAAAAAGTAAGGGATAATGAAAAACTGGCAGAAAAAGCAATGAAACTAGCAAACAAAGTCAATAAAACAATGCAACGTTAAAATGAGTTGCTCTTGTCAAGGAAGATCCAAATAGTTGAAGGTGTCCTCTCCTACTCGTCAATAAAACATTATCATTTCTTTATTTCTAAATCTCGATTTGAAAAGAGCTAGTGGCTGGCGTACAAATATTGAAGGAGTGTTGAACATGAATGAAATAAGTTTCTGTTTATATTTATTATCTTTCTATTTTTGGGTTGGCCACATTTTATAGCGTCATTCTCAACATAGTAGGGAAAGAAAACATCAGTAAAAGGAATATGTTTTGTACACACGAGGCCGAAGTCTGACGTTTCACTTGACGTATTGATGTATTCAGAGAGAGACAGATTTCTTCCTCATGTCATATCATAACGTTTTTTGCTCTTATCGTGGGTCAAATTTTATCTTTTTGTCAACTTCATTTTAGGTTGGATGCCGAAGTAAACGTGGTTGGTGGTTGCCACTCCATTAAGTAGTGTTATGTTTACATCGCTTAGAAAGAAACAATGTTATAATGGATAAATAATTATGGACAGCCTGCAAAACATTGTCTGGTGGAATAACTTCACGCTGGATCAAATTTTAACATGGAGCGACATACTAATCACACAAATTGAAATGTAGATATCCTCCTTGAGCTTGTCATGTCCCATTCTGGGGGTTTTATGTCAATGACAAATTTAGACATGTACTTACATACTACAAGTGATCTCTTTGACAAGTTATTATCGGGAATGTGAAGCAAATATCTGACAGGGACTATTTTGATAATTCACTCCATTGAGAAGGAAAATGTGAATTGCATGTCTATTTTGATGTAAAAGAATCAATTTCCTCTTCGATGAAAACCCAAGATGCGATGGGAGACTTACGTGTATCGTGTATGTTGATAGACATGACAATTTCAGTTTCATGAATCATAATCATGTTGCCTGTTCTTATCTGGTGAGATAAGTAATTTCCTGGAGCCTGTTGTGGTAGAATAGTAAGGGTCTCTATTGCTTAGTTGTCTGTGTGCCCAGAAATAACAGAGCAGAGTTTCACTGTTGGCTTATCTTTTGTATCTTTCATTGCAATCAACTCTGGGAACTTGATAACGTTAATGCCAATAAAGGACTTTAAAAGATAACAGGCCTTGACCCAATAACATCATAAAGTGCACTTGCACTACAAAAACACTAGTCTAATCTTCAAACTACATAGTCCATTTGTGATTCACGCGACTTTGACAGACTGTATTCGCACTATCGCATTCCCTGCGCCATTGAACACCAGAACAGCGGACGAACTAACCTGGACACTAGTCCCATGATGCTGTGCGATTGAGTATCCATCATGGATAAACAAGTCAAAAGAGATTGACGGATGAAGCCCCTTGCAATTATGAAGTGAGACCGAGGTTACCTGGTGTGTCATCTAATGAATGTGCCTCTTCGTGCTCCCTTTCAGGGGTAGTGACTCCTTCACCATTGAGGTAGTCCCCAAGATATGGCCTGTTTGGACCTTCTCCATGACCTGTGTAAAATCCATTGCCGGGACTATGCCCGTTATCCCATAACTTGTGCATATCTTCTCGGTCATGTTCTGCAATTTTCATGATGATTGGAGAGCTGTCATGCTCCATTTGATATTGGAAAGCACCATGTTCGTTATCTTCCAACATGCCGGTTTCATGCTCAGTGCTCCTTGAGTTTGAAAAAGAGAATGAATGTTAACAGTTTGGTTACTGAACGAACAAGGACGTGAAATCTGACTTTGCTTTGAGTACTTAATCGTATTATGATTGTTTCGTTTTATGCCTCTGTTAGTCTTCTGGGTATAATATCGGGCAGTTGTATTAATACTTGATAGTAGTGGGAAGCAATGTAGGCAAGTGACGTCACAGCCAGCATTTCTATGGTGAATCCACGTCGAATTGACGTCACAGCCAGCATTTCCATGGTGAATCGACGTCGAATTGACGTCACCTGTTACTTTGAATCGAGGTTGCTGGTTGGTTGCATATGGCAGTTGACACGACGTCGTATTGACATTGACCTAAAGTCGGTAAGACTTACCTTAAAATAGCGACCCTAGATTCATGTCAATTTAATGTCGTTATGATAACCAACCGTTTGGGTGAAATAATTAAGATGGATAGCCGTTGAATTGATGTGAGTTACCTATATCATGTAATATGGACCAAAACATTCGTCAACCGAATTGTGTCAAATACAGCCCAAATATAGATATGAATGATATACCGAAATGTACTAACATAAATCGACGTAAAATGCCCCAAACCGTATTGATTATACCTCTGAGTCAGGGATGACTAAACTAAGCCCTGTGGGCCGTACGCGAAATCTTTTTGCATGACCTACTAAATATTCAATCCACAATTTGCTGCATTACAGCTCAAGTATAATACAAGTAAGTACAAATACCAGAAGGGAAATGAAGGAGATTAATTATTATCCGGTTGGATACAGAAAGTTGATTGGTTTTTAAGTTTGTTGCTGCCTAGCTCAAATCTAACAATTGATATTTGTAGAGCACATGGACATAGCGAAATTCATCCATAAGGGTATTCATTTTTCTACAAGTATATCTGAAACTATAAAAATATTTGACAATGTAATTTTACAAACCTGCCATCTGGAAGTCCAGGCGCTTCGTAAGAGTCATATGTTCTTGTCTTAGCTCTCTCGTTTTTTACCTTTTCTGCTCTGTTTCTCTTTGTGCCAGGTAGAGTGACATTTGCTACATTGACAACAACTTTAGCGGCTTTAGAAGTCGTATCTGTTTTTTTGGCAACTGCAGCACGAGTATCGCGCTTTATACTTTTAACTTGTTTAAGATCCTCCAAGGATCTTCGTCCTGCTGCCTTTTTCTTGCTGTTGGCACCAGGCTTAATCCTTTTTGATCTTTTTGAAGGATGACCTGTTTTCATTCCTCTTTTCTCGTCCTGACCATTGAAATGGAATGATTCCGAGGCATGCGCATCGGCGTTTATTGCCTTGCGAACTTCCGGTGGTAATTGTTGTATGGCTTCTGTGAAGGAGGGCGGATGCTCGGAGATCTCACGAGCTTGGTCCTCGATGCTTTCTGTAAGAAGTATAATAATGTAAAATACAATGCAAAATTCCTTCTTTTGTTATTGCATCACAACAAGTTTTACCAGTTTCGCATGTGCAGTTTTAATCAGACATTGACGGGCAAAAATATACATCTATTCGTTTACACTACAATCAAACACTTGGGAAGGCTTTTGTTCTGCAAATGGTTTGTTGACCTCTTAGATTTCCCCAAATGTCTTTATAAATTTCCTTTTCGGCAATTGACACTTCCGATACAAAAGGAATTTGTGTAAGGTATAAATACAAGAGAGACGGCCGGCTGTTATCAGTTCAAAGTCGGATTTAATTTAGAAATCAGGAGACTTTTATAAATAGAAAAATCAATCTTAGATGAACATTGGGGAAGGACTTAAACATTGTCGCAAGAACATCATATCCAGTGGTTTTCCTGCGCTCTGAGACAGCAGAGCAGAGCAGTGCACGCTACTCTAGAGGGAAACCACTCAAGAGCCCGTCTTATTCTGCTGATTAGATCACACGAATCATACAGATACCTCTTGGCGTCTAAGTTATGATATCGCATAATAGTTTCTACTATGCAAATATGATCTACAAGTCACAGAATTCCTTTACGGACCATCTAACAAACATAACTATTGTCCTTTTTTATACACCAAAAAGCGTGATAAAGGATATATAACATTGAATCACGTAACATTTTCTCTACACCTGCATCGCCAAAGGCCGTCTTTAACTCTTTGTAGTCACACAAGTTCTAAGGAAATAAACAAGCCATAACATACCGTCTTCCATGTTGGTTCTTGGTACTGGATGGAAGTACTCTCTGCTTTCATCTTCATCCTTGTAGGTGATTCCACTTTCTTGAAACTTTCCTTTTATGTTGAGTGCATTGATGAAATCAGTTGCTGTTTGAGTAGGCTCATCATTATCAGAGGCTACGTCAGAGGGTGGAAAAGAAGGGTTTCCTCCATCGCCCCCAATGGCATTCCCAATTGATCCATAAGCATCATAAGACTGAGATGTTTCTGATCTAGGATGAAGCAATTTTGATACCTTACTTCTTCTCCATCGTTTTTCGATGTTGCCCCAGAGTTTTCTGCGCTTTAAGGTAAACGTAGGTGAGTTGCTGTCCCCTTCTTTCTTCTGTTTGATTGTTTTTTTCTCCTGTGAAGCTTGTTCTGAAGACCCTGTCTTCTTCTTCGTTCTCTTTGTTCCCTTCAGATGATTTATTGTTGATTTGGGGTGTTTTTGTTTTTGTGATTTTAAAGACCTCCAAATCTGAGTCCTCTTGTCAAAGCTGCCTCGTCTGTCATCATCTGCTACTCCTGGTGGACCTTGCTGTCTTTCAATATCCTCCGAGGCTTCTTTGGGTGTAATGTCATTATATTGCATTCGATCATCTTGTTGGGCTTGACGACTTTCTTCTTCCTGTGCAAATTGCTGGGCGGTTTCGTGAGGACCGTCCTGCTGGCGAAAATCCTCTTCAGTCATCCTGGATAATAAAGGAAAATGGGATGATGAATAATTTCCTTGTTCTACGATGGTTGGAAATGGCCTTTATAATTAATCTAATGAGGTAACACTTCTATCGCATAAGTCGAGGCCAACTTTTAAATGTAAACGAATGTAAAAGTGCAAAGTAACCATAGCGTTGGTATGTGGTTTAGAACTTACAAAACGCATACACACAGCAAATATTACACAAAGGTGCTATATTTAACGGCACACTACATTACATTCCCCTACTTCAAATTCTTTGCTAAAACCATTAGAACATTTCAGACGATTGCGATAAGCAGTGTCTGGTGAAAACATTAAGCAGTAATGAATCCGTTACTTGATCGTTTTGATACAACCTTAAATGGAGATTGACAATCACTGGTCATTAGGTAGTGTGCTTGGACAATGTTAGTTCTGATCTGCTACAATAATTGAAATAAATCATCACAGTGGTCAGAAAATATCTTTGTTATCACAACCTCCGATTCTTCCTTCACTTGAAACATACTGTCTGCAATGTGTTTAACAATGCGTTAATCTCATGTAATCGCTAGCTACAGTAAAGATACCTGAATATCAACACTCTGCGATGACCTGGTAAAATTGTTAATATCGTATTCTAGCGCTTCTTAAGCTGCGAATATGTTCAGTTTCATTATCTACAGTATGAACTACATTATCACATTGACAGTGGCGTAAATATTCATCGAAAGCTAAACTTTTTGGCTTGACTTAAACATCAAACGATGCATATTCAAGATTTCTTCATTATATTAGGAGAAAAAGCATATTATGATACATCCATCAGGCTTAAAGAGATAATAATAGATGGAAGAGATAGAGGTGTAGGGAGCGTTGTTAAGGTTATTGTGTCCTCAGCCCAATGATCCAAAACTCCCTTTTGTAGAAGTATAATTTAAATTTAACGTTTTATCTGAGGATTTAAAGAGGATGATAAAATAAGGTTATAAAACAGTATTACATGTTAATATAAATATTTATTGTTGTTATGTTTGCCTCATGCTACTTCTAATTCTTTACGGCTATTGTGGACTTCCATCATAGCACTTGTTCAAAATAGCCTTCCATAGAATTTGATGTTATTGTGTCATCAAATGATAAATGAAAGAAGGAGTCGTTTCGCTCGATTTAATAATAGCAGCCAATATGACACAGCAAGGAGTCGTCACTATCTCTGCTTTCACTGTTATCTCTATATGCCTCCAAACGATACCTGCTGGTACACTTGAAAGAAACAATTAGAAAATATTTACTAATACATACGTTTCACAGAAAGTTGTCTACTTTTTGGTAAGAAGTGTTATTAGCGTGATTCAAGCTGGGCTAGTATACAACTTAGGTAAACAGTTCAACTTTTACATGTACTTTACATCAGTGATTTGAAAAATATAACTAATTTGTATAATATACGCATCTCCATCTTAATGCTTAATATTACAATTAGTCATCATTAAAGAAGTGATACATATATATCATTTATATTTTTGTGCCTATCAGCAAACCCATTACATTTTTAAAAAATTACAATATTTTGGATGTAGATAATAGTTTGTCAAAGGTTTAAAGGTTGCATTAGTTGTGATAACAGTTGCTGCTGCTGGCTCTACGTGGTGAAAATAAACGATTACCTTTTGTTGTTACACGTCTAAAAATAGTATATATAAATCTCGTGGTATAACTAAAAAATACCATCACTTTTTTGTTATTAAAAGTAAATTCATTATATATTTTTTAAATCATAATTTTGATTTTGTGCATTTATAACAATGTTTACAATTGTTGTCATTAGAAAAACAAAACATTAATGCATTTATAGCCATGAGAGGTGTTGTAGTTTGCAGAATAAAACCAAATTATATTTGAAAATATTATATAGTAATTTTTAGGGTATAGGGAACAAAAGTTGATCTTTACAACATAGCACTAGCTAGCAAACTATATAATTTCATCTGCTGATTGCACAGAAAGAGCGTCTAATGCTGTGCTATGCTTATCGAACTAAACATGGACTTGAAATTCCCAGTATTCCCAATGTCAGTTTGTAGCGAACAGAACCAAGTTAACACGTTAATGTACATTGTCAATTGAGCAGTCAGACTTACGTCTTGTACATGTTAAGGTAATGCGTAGTATTGGTTCAAGTAGTAACAACCAATGAAGATAACGTTCATCATTGTCAAGCAACAGATGGGTGACCCTGAAGGGATTCCTGTTTGCATGATGATGAACGCCCTCCTCTCTAAGTTGCAGGATGCCTCCTTGCTCTCACCTGTTACTTGCTTCGGCCCTCTCTTCATTTTCAGGTCCGTACTGATCAGCATCTGCTCTTCCATCTTCAAACTGCCTCTCATCCGAATTATTTAAGTATTCCCTATTGTCGCTGTCTGAAAATTGCCTTCTTGTGCCAGTCATAGCGTCATGAATTATAGGTTTGGAGATAAGTGTCGCCAACTTTTGTTGTGGGCTCTCTTCTTCCTCTTGGTTATCACCAAAGTAGGTCGCCGCTTCAGGACCCGTTGCCTTTACCTTCTTCACTCTCTTGATTGGTTGGGGGTTAAAAACTCTCTCTGGAGAAAATCCCGGAGGTCCTGGCTCTCGTTTGCGACCATCATTGACTAATGCATAAGGGTAATCACCCCTAGGTAGATTTAAAACAGTGAAGTATGACGTCAGTCGACGTAAAAGAGCGAAAGTAGTACGTCAGTCGATGTCAAACAAGTTGAGTATGACGTCAGTCGGTGTCAGATAGTAATGGTGGCATCTTAGCACAACGTAAAATAGGCAGGGTTGGGATGTAGCGATTATGACACATTAAGTTGGAGGGAAGAAACGATGGAGGAAGGCTAGCTCGGTGGGTCAGACGTTATTTTCAGGGGTGGTTATAAGATGGGATATTACTTATAATATATTAATCGGACAGTAACTAAATTCTATATAAAGGAAGATTTGAAGTCAATTGAGTGAGTACACATATATGTAAATTGACATCAAATTTGCCATGCTCTGCGGGTAATTGATGTTTACATGTCTTTTTAGCGTATAATATTTCTAGCCTGTAATTACCTACTAAGCAACCCATTTTCTACAACTTTTTATACTGCACACGACCAGAGCATAAGTTACTTCATCTTTCTTACAAATTATATTAATTTCCTGTTTTAATCGATGGTGCAAATAATAGACGACAAGAAGCACGCATTTGCGAAACAAGATTTGAGATTCGGTCTTCAATAATATGTATCTCGTACCTTAATTGTAGAAACTGTCAGAGAATGTAGACAGCTGTAATACTTTGGTCATGGTATCAGAGACA
>JAAAKM020000235.1:0-26049 GCA_010016025.2 Alatinidae sp. Z8VKAUB7J3 | reverse complement strand
AAATTAGTTGTAACGAGCATTCTTTGTCGATTAAAGTTTTAAACTGTAAATTTTCTTTATGTAGGCCATATGCAACTAGTAATTTCCATTTTACAAACAAAAACTGCAATTACACTTTATTCTGTAAGATTTCCTTTCAAAATACCTAATAAATAAAGATCTTGCCTTCTCTACCCCCCTGGGAGCTGAAAATGAGTTTGCATGGTAAGCTTTAAAGATTTCAGAGGGAGGCATTTCACGCCTCACATGGTTCCAAACAAATTATAATTGAATGACATCCGCTTGCAAAATGTTTCACAATGACCACATAATTTGACTTGCAGGATGTGTTCCCATAGCAATCCAATGATTTACGGAGGATAACTGGTATTAGTCACGAGTTATACGCGAAGAAAGCTCGCTTGTCTCGTCTTACCCCACTGTCTGGTCATGCCCCACATTACTCTACTAAAGTGTTTTGAACCTTTTCTCGGGCATGGTGCCTTCAGAAAAGATTCTTCGGCACACCACCAACTAGTCTGATTGAACACCCCTAGTCTTAACGAAGAGAAACTGATAACCGGCCAGCGATTGCTTTTTGAAAAACCTAGATTTTATTTTACCGAAGTCTCAAGTCTTCCGCAAATTGTGAGCTTAATTAGACCTGACCGCCCCCGACAAACGAAGACAAAGTGTCGAGCTTAAGTCTCGCTTACTTAGATAAACTAAACTGCTCGAAAGTCGCACATTATCACAAGTAAACAAATGGTAATTTCTTTTATAAATTAAGTGTGTTTGGACAATTGATTACAGAACACTTGTCTATCTGGCACGGCACGCGAGTGTGTTTCGGTACTGTGGCTGGAGTTACTGATGTACTAATATCCTTTGAAGACTGATAAAGAACGAACCTGAGCACTTAATCAAGATCAGATGCTATTTAATCGGTACTGTAACACAACGAACTTCCAAGCGGAAGAAAGTGTCATTCAGGTGCCACTTCTTGTTTAGTGGGTTGCTTTGTTACGTCATGGCTAGGCCTACGTTAGCGTTTCCAAGAACCTCTTCGCTGTTAGCAAAGTTGCAAGATTGTACACGGGTTATTGTCTTGAAAATTCAATGGCTTTTTGCCATCGGCGGCCACAGAATGTTGGTTTTAGATAGTTTTTGTTCAAATGATAAGGGATCTGAACAATTTCAAACGTAAACTTGTTAGAATCACACTTTTTGTTGATCCTCGTCTTAGGTATTCAATTTACCTGTAGTCTACTAAAGAAAATTAGCTTGTCATTTGGACATACCATATCGTTGATCGTGACGAGTGAAGACTATACTTTGCTCTAAACAATCGACCTTCCCAAAGCATTACCGGGGTAGCTTTACCTCAGACATACGTTTTGCGTTTTCAGTATTACGTAAAATGGGTTTGTTTGTCGTAATGTATCACGCGACAGGGCTTCCCTGTTTTAACTTTGTAAATCTTGCTCTCCACTTATATTGTTTAAGTATAGTACACTGCTTTATAAAGCGCCCTCTTTGTGCTAGCCAAATCAAAGGTACTTTACAACTGGCATTTACTCCGGCGGAGGTCTGCTAGTAATAATTTTTTTTCTAAACCATTCTTTGGGGAAGGTAGACAAGTAGCAGCCACACAGGGCCCTTATATGCTATTTGTGATGATAGCCACGCCCCAGATTTACACCTTGGTATGCTGAAGCGCAACGGTTTTCGTGTCTTGCTCATATTTTGCTCACGGATATTACAGCTGGACTGGGGCTTCAACCTCTTAACCTCATAACGCCGTGGATGATCAGACAGCTATCGAGCCACTCGTCCACGTTGCCATAAAGTCCGTTTTTATTATGCTTTGCTCTCCCTGTGTACCACTTCCCCGTCATCCCCTCAGCCGTTTCTCACCACATACAGTTAAGATCCATTAGCCATGCCGTCTTCGTATTCATCGTTTCCCGTTTGCCTCGATTCCCCATTGGTCACCCTTTCGGAAAGGCCATCGCCGCCAAGGAAATGCTCCGAACTAGCAAGTCCATTACGTGGTGCAAATTTCATAGCCCAAATTATGCTGAAAAGTCTTTAATACTGTACGACCTAATACCGATTTCCTACCGGAAGTTACTTTATGCCATTTTATATGGAGCCGGAAAGATCCTGTGTCACTTAGTAACGAGTGTATTAAAATTTGTCTTCGCTCAGGCGGAAAATGTGGACTGCAATTTACATGCAAGACGGGAGAATGTATACAACGAAATCTGGTCTGTAATGGTGCAAAAGATTGCAAAGATGGCTCCGACGAAAACCTGTGTGGTATGTACCATTTGAATTCTGATTGTTATGGTATGATGTTCAGGTGATTGTACTATGCGTTAGTTTTGTAAGGTAGTCCTGGCGGTAGTAGTAACGTAACTCCCTTTCGACCACAGAAGTTAATTAATTTAGGTGAAGGAGGGAAAGGGTAAGGAAGACGATCGTTACGTGTCTATTGACTATGGCATGTTTCTTAATGCCACCGTTATTCTTATATGTGGGTGGGTGCTGATTCGAGTGTGTAAGGGTTTAGCGGGTATCAGGCAGAGTAGGGGCTGAGTTGCGTGGGATGGGGGTGATAGTCGAAGGGGTATGATATTTAGTGGGGTGTGATGTACAAGGTTTGATTGCAAAGGCTATCAGTGATGAGTAAATGTATTTATAAGGATCTATATTAAACCAGAGGTCTTTGATCAGTCCATGATCAGTGCAGCATTCCTATCCATTCCCAGTCTGTTGTATCTATTTGGAAAATGTCTTTTAATAGTTGTACTATTTGTAGAATTGTATAACGTTACCTTTTTACTTTTTGTGGAAGATGTGAAGGAAAGGCCTCTTTGATAATTACGTTCACCAAATAATGAACTTAGCGAATATGCATTGTGTTATTTGCTACATTTTATTGCAGGGAAAGGTCACCTAGAAAGAGCATGACATTACGTATCTCCATTGCATTTTTTTAGGTCACTGTAGGACCACTTACACACGTGCGTTGATTCAGGCATGCCCACTCATGCAGGCACTTTTTCGTCATTGTTAGACGTTTCTTCTCACATAAATCTGTTGGTCGAACTTATCCGTTAACAATTTATTACATACCGTCCATATCTGCACAAGCCCACCCATCGTGGAAGACCAAGGCACCGACCAACCGTTCTTATTGTTATTATTATTATTATTATTAGTTATTACTGTCTGTGAAATAACTTGTAAAGCTCGCTGGCATAATAATACATGTGTTAAAGTCGGTCCTCAGGCTGCATAATCACACGCTTGATCATATGTCATCACCCCGTCACCCAGGTCACACTTAATCAAGTGTAACATTTAAATCTTTCACATTTTACAGTAGTAGTTATATAGTAGAACTAACTTTGCAGGTTAAATAGTAAATTAATTTTGTTTTTTATTGATCATACACGATATCTACCCTCCATTGTTTCATTTACTAAATTAATGTCAAGAACTGCCCCCGGGCGCTATCTCATATTCGCACTCCCGCACCCCGCGATAAAGAAACAAACAAATACAGTCTTTCAGAAGTATGGTCTATTATGACAATTCCTAATTGTTTTAAAGAGTTCAAACAAAATATTGAAGAAGAGAACTCCTAGAAATTTAATGACAAATGGCAATGTAAGAAGGAGGTATTGAAACTTCAAAAAGATGAATTTTGCTTTTTATTGTCAGTTGGGTACTTTGTACCAGTGAAGTGAAATTTTGGAATAGTTATGAACTTTTAATTTATTGCGGATTGTAATGATGGTCCTTGCTAAGTCAGTAATTGTGGATATGCAAAATTTCCGTGGGTTGTGCGAAAGTGAAATAGCGCCGAACTCCCAAATAGAGTACAGAGATTAACTATATGCTTATCTTAGCGTTAGAATAGTTATTAAGTAAGAAGTTGATCACGAAATCAATTGTGAGAGAGGTAAAGACCATTCAGTCCAACAGTAAACGATGTCAAGTTGTGCAATAATGATGGGAAGCATGTTTGTATAGAAAACTGGTGAGAGAAACTAACTGCCGATTGATAGAGGTCTTCTGACAGCTAATCCTGTGTAATTGGTAAAGTCATCGTGAATACAGAGTTGTATGTCTTGGACTAGGGAACAATAAAAAGCGCTCGAAATGCATTTCGTACATTGAATACTTGACATGTTTGATAAGTAGAAACCATAACATGGAAGGAGTGGATAAAAGGAGTAGATAGAAGGAGTAGATAGAAGAAGTAGATACAAAGAGTCGACAGAAAGAGCATACAGAGGAAGTGGAAGGAAGGAGTCGTCAGGAAGAGTCGATGGAAAGAATCGATGAATAGAGTTGGTAAAAGGAGTCGATAGAGGGAGTCTACAGGGGGAATCGATTGAAGGAGTCAGAAAGGATGAAACGATTTTAACTGCAATAAAAACGTGCAGGATTAATGACAGGAGCACTAATACCCCTGAAATTGATAACGCTTTTGAAGTGCATGAAGCACTTCAAGATCTATCAGCTCCGAAACGGCACAAACGTGCAGAGCTAGGCAGCAGATAGTGAATGGAGAAGATAGAAGGCCAGAGACATCATGGCTATTACAAAATAGCCGTTTAAAGTCCTCAATGGGCGCTGATGAATTTCCTTTGCCTACTTACTTTAATGTTCTTGCTCTTTTGTACGACTAACCAAAGCATAACTAGAAGATCACGCTTCGAAGCAATTAGAATGTTCAGTCATAAGGAGAAGGATACCCCTGTGACCGATTTGGTCACTGAGAGCTTCACGTTCTGTGCCCGGTTGGTTAACGTCCATGTGATCTCTTCATATTTGAGAGGAAAGGACGATGTGTTCAACCAGGAGTGTCACTCAGCGATTTTAGCGCCACCAAAATGCCTCCTAACCAGGCCCGTGGTCTGTCATATACAAATAGATATGAAAGGGCACGAACGCAGATTCTAGAGCTATTATGGCTCTCTGGTGATACGTAAGTTTGTAAGTGAGTAGGAGAAGGCTATGGCACTAAAATGCCAATGTTTATCGTTGGAGAACGGACACCTAAAGTTCTATGGGAGGCACGTTTTACTTCCGTACAACCGTACCCCTACGCCCACAATGTAATTGCCTCACTAAACAACTTCAAGGGAAATGATAAAGATAGAGTAGAAGTATAAGGGCTTCGTCACACCAGGGAGGTAGGCCAGCTTTCCGACGTTCAGTGTTAGTATTTAATGCTTTGATATCGTGTATTGAATGTCCAGATGGTGAGACGTCAGTGTATCTGAGGAGGAGTGTATAGGAGGAGGGGTGTGTGAGAGAAGCTAGAGATTGTTCGTCATTACACATCCCACCAAGGAGGTAGGTCTGCTTTCCCACACTAAGTGATAGTATTTATCGCTTTGATACCGTGTGTTGAATCTCCAAATGGCAAGACGTCACTGGGAGTGTGTGAGAGAAGCCAGAGATTTGGTGCGTCGTTGCACATTACACCAAGGAGGTAGACCTGCTTTGTGACGTTCACTGGTAGTTTTTAATGCTTTGATATCGTGTGTTGAATGTGCAGATGGTGAGACGTCAGTGTATATGAGAAGGACTGTATAGGAGGAGGGGTGTGTGAGAGAAGCTAGAGATTGTGCGTCATTGCACATTACACCAAGGAGGTAGACGTGCTTTATGACATTCAGTGGTAGTTTTTAATGCTTTGATATCGTGTGTTGAATGCCCAGATGGTGAGACATCAGTGTGTAGGAGGAGGAGTGTGTGCGAGAAGCCTTAGATCGTGCGCTATTGCACATTACACCAAAGAGGTAGACGTACTCTCTGACGCGCAATGGTAGTTTTTAATGCTTTGATATCGTGAAATGTTGTGATATTGAGAGGTCAGTGTTTAGGAAAAGATGCGAGAGGCCAGTGATCTCTTACTGTGACTATTGCGTAGACGTTTTAGGCGCTATTCATCCTAACTCCCTCCCGGTCCTTGACCTACTTACATACATAATACATAAGCAAGTGCTTTTTTTTCTTTCAGAGCCATGTAGTAGCCCACAGTTTAAATGCGGTACACAATGCATTCGAAGAAGCTGGTACTGTGATAGTGTACATGACTGTAAAGATGGTAGTGACGAGCCTTCCCATTGTAGTAAGTAGCAGACCTTAGTAGTCTTATACTCCAGCTGTGGCAATGATGCCGTTGGTACAACATACGAACAGGCCAACAGTCTTTCTTCTAAGGACGAAGTAAACATCCCACAAGAACTTTGGTGTAACAGAGAAATGACCATACAGTTTCTAAAATTTGTGTCACCGATTTATCAAAGTTATTAAAGAAACTGTATTCATAGGCCCGAATTCAAATATCCCTGGATCCAAAAGCCCTAAACATCGAGTCCCTAGAAGCGATGAGACTCCCCCCCAAAACCCCCAACCTATGGACACCTTCACCTCCGAGCAACTGTGCCGAAATTCATTAGTACACTTTCTAGTTCTATTACCCCGTTCAGGATATTCAAGCACTAATGGCCCACATAACTGAGTTCAGTGGTCTGTATCACCTTAATGGGAACGCCATGTAGTGAAAAATCACATCTCAAGAATTTGACGTACAGGGAGGTAGGGATTGTGCAGTGTGGTCGTACAATGTTCAGCATGAACAAGGACTTAATGAATTGTATATGTTATATCACGAGTAATAATTTCCATCACCTAGGGTGTTCTCATGTGTAGGGTACGAAAGAAGGGTATAATTTCCAGACCATCTCCAAGTCGTGACAAAATTGCAAACTCAGAGAAAAATATATTTGTGACAAGCTGATACTTAACTAGACCCGCAAGTTTCTGTGATTGGCAGGACACTCATAAGGTCTCTCCCGTTTAATTAAGCCGTTTAAGTTACCGCCTTGTGCAACGGCTGCCACAGCAAAAGGTACTCATTCGACCTTTCGACAGCTAAGACTGACATAGTGTGCAGCACAGGTGTAGCTAGTTATGCACTCCATATGGTAAAATAACTAATGTGCACGTATACTAACAAGTAATTGTACGTACTGCATATACATCATTTACACAGCATTTGCACCATAGAACACGCACCTCACTGTCGGCAATTGCGGTAAACAAAGCCCCACCAGCTATTTAGAACAAGAATTCCTTATACTATTAACTTATGAAGTAGACAATCAAGATCGAACACTGGACGAGCGGTATGTATTGCTAAGTATCTGTTCAGTGTTTCAAGAATAATGCAACGTGCAAATGATATTGGAATTGTATGAAGTAAGGTACATGTAGTACGATCCGTAATACGATGCGTGCAATAGAGCACTCACCTCTCCAAGCATCCCTTGGTATTATTGAAAGTATACTTATTGTTCGTGCACAGTAAAGATAAGGGTTAGTTTTTTTACCGTAATTGATTAGCATAATTGTAAAGACACTCAGAAAACCCAACAACATCTTAATCAGAGGTGGATCGATTGTCATGTGATCCAATTTGCACGTATCTTACCTTTTTTATGTTATGAAATTTTCAGTTAATGAATCAGGATGTCTTAGGCTGTTAGCAACATCGCTTAGGACGGGTGATGAGCAATCTTTTTTTCAATTAGTCAATGACCAATTAGTCAGTGTCACTGCCGCGGCCGCGGTGTTGGATAACCGTTTAGTTTGTTAAAGTAGCTATACCCTTGGTTGAAATTCTTCAAGTGCCTTCTTTGTAACTTCTGATGTCGTCATGCTTTGGAGGGATGTTGATTCAAACCAATTGTTTGTTCCTGTCAGCTTGCTTACGTGGACGTAGACCAGGATGGCACATTGTTATGGTCTTTGCTACATTTATTGTCCAACGGTAACAAGGATCTCGCGAAGGCATGCTCAGCTTGCATGAATTGAGGATGAAGCAAGAGGAAGGGAAACCTCGCTATATTCATAAAGGATAATGGATGTTTTGGACGTACTGCAGTTTTTATTTTCTACCGATTGGGATTGTACCAATGAGTAACGACGCTACTTAGACCTTTACTTGACATTTATGAGGGTGCACAATACAGACTGGTGATTATCGGCGAAAGTGAAGTCAGATAGGGAGAAAACTTTGCCAAGAGTATATTTGTCTGGACTTCTCCATCGACTCTTTCCAATCCAAAAGCTGCAATATTTTAATAGTGCGATGCTACGCATTTCGTTTGGGCGATGGAAGGTGTTGTAAAAAGAGCTTACGATAACGCCTGATCAAACACTTTTGTGGGCGCAGTAGCTCTCGGCAATGCGGCAATCCCTTGTCGCGGTGCTTGGGGCACATAATTATTTTTTTAAGCCCAGAAATGGTTTAAGAAGGTGCTTATGAAGTTTTGACAAGATATTGCAAGAAATCAATACAAATCAAAGATCGCAAACGTCGAATTTAATACCATGCGTGATAATACGCTTCTATAGAATTTCCACAGCTATTTGATGGTGTAAGACAAATTTTATAGTTTCCAGAGATACAGAAACCAAACACTGCCAGATGCTATTTATATATATATGTTGTAACGAAATTGTTAAAAGGCAACTGTCAAGTGGCAAGTGTAAACGAATACAACGTTAGTATTGCACCATTAATTTTTGAGACAGAAAGAGAGGGCACTTAAGCAGTTTATCACAGAGTTATTTATAGAAAATTATCGTTACATAGGTTGTAAATGACCTTATTGGAAACATTAGAATATTAATATTTTTCTACTTGCAGGGTTAATTTAGAGAATGTTGCATTTTGGCCAACTATAGAAGATAATGTTTATCAAGCCAGTTACAGGTTGGCTCTAAACTATATCAAGAGCTAGATGCAACCCCCTTCCCTCTGTACTTAGGTACGCAGGCCGGATGCAACTGAATATACGTGCTTTGGTATCAGAGTATAGGAGGTATTATTTAGAATCAAATATAAAGAAGATTTCAACGTCTTCTTAAATCAACCGTTGTTCCTTTATAAAGGACAACCGTGCCCGACCAGCTATTTGTTTCTCACACTCTAGTAGACGCCTTGTTCTCAAGTCGCAACGTTATCTGTAGATATGGATGGCTTAAGCAATTTTAACCTCCGCATCTTCTAAATTTTTAGAGGGTCCAAAATGCGGGCCGAAGACTTTCCAGTGCGTGAAAAGTAAACGTTGTATACCGCAGTCATGGCGATGTGACTCGTACAATGACTGTGGAGACCGCAGTGACGAGAAAGGATGTGGTAAGTAACCCTCTAAAGCACCTTAGCGCTTGGGAGGTGCTCCTGATCGGAGAAACAAGCAGTATACTGAAGAACTGAGGCAATGCCAGTAACGTCTAAGGCCTTCGTTCATAATGTTTCTATCGTAGAGACAATTAACGCGAGTTCTTATGATTGGCTGGCATTGAGTACGTGGGGGTTCGACCTCCCAACTTTACCAGTAAGGCATAGGACGAAAATGATTTCGTCGTATAGTTTTTCAAGAATTTTAATTAGGTGTAAGATACATGTTTCATTTCACGGACAGTATGCATCTCATTAAAATTTTACTAAAATGTGATAAAGATTATCTAGAAGCAGAAAAGGAAAGACGTACATTTATTTGCATTAATTACACATTAACTAATAGTTGGTCAAAAAACCAAGTTCTTGGTTACAAAGGCGATACTTGTTAAGGCACTTTTGTGTTTTACTACGGATTAAGGACATGAATATATATCCGGCATCCATTTCATCACACTGTACCTTTCTTGCAAAGAGTTGTCTGTTGACTGTTTAAAAAAACTCTATTGTTGAGAAATTGATCTGTAGCTTTCGTTCAAAATAATATTAAGATTATTAGGGAACAGGGTTGTATTTCAGCAAAGTTGGTTTAATAACAAATTTCAGATTTTATTTCCCGTTGGATCACCGTAGATGGGTTTATTGAACGCGGACCATCCAAAGCATGACAGTTTACAATAATGGCATCTGGCCCTTTGTATATGTTTTGAATATTTATTTGCCCCTTGTTAATTACAGCCACTTTCCTACTGTGCCATTGTTTATGCATGCTTGTCCATTTGTGTTTTGTTGACTTTATTTGATTAATATTTCTTTGCTTCTTGATTTTCTTCCACTTGGTAGCATCCAGTTAGCAATTAGTTCTGATTTCGCTGAAGATGTCAACAGTTCAGTTTGACGAAACGTTAGTTAAGATTAGAAGAAGGAAAATATCAATACGTCTCTTTCTATGATTTCTGTGAAATTCTCAGCCTGGCTCTTATTTTTACAAGTAGATTACGTTTTCCGACTTGCATTTCAGTTGTTTACAATTCTGGAAAATAAAACATTGTGCTTTATGTTACTTACTTCGTTCCATGTGTTGTATCGATCCCTTGCTTGCGTGATCTCGAAACCCCTGTCAAATGTAGAACAGTAGATTTGGAATGGCTTTCCTCTTCCTGTATAAATTCCTTAATTCCATCGGGGCGGCGTTGGACAGCAATACTAGGTTGTGCAGCTCTATCTGCCAACCTGAACTACGGATCGGCAAAAACTAAAGTGACCCCCCCCCCTTTTGAGGACGCAAATGTTCAGAAAACTATTTTAGTGCGTAGCATGTTGAAACAAGATTTCAAAATATTGGATTCCAACATATAAAATCCAACATACAGTAGGAAAATTTTCGGTCCATCGAATGCAGACGTCAAGCTCGATTACTGTAGAAGGTGAAACCGATATTAGGTGGGGGTGGAAGCCCATTTCTGTCGGTCAAAGATTTGTAACCGTGACTTTGCGTCAATTTTTAGTGTTTGCCAGTTATTGGGTAAGTCCTCTTTTCCTTTGCAGCACGTATAGATTGTGGTACAGGTAGATTTAGATGTCGAAATGGAACAACGACTTGCATTCCGCAATGGTGGAAATGCGATAGCGATGTGGATTGCAGCGATGGGTCTGATGAGCAGGACTGTGGTATGTGTTGGCATTCATTTGCGTACCCTACTGCTTCGAGTTAACGCCCCTCTTGAGTAAATCCCATTTTCGTTGAAAGTTAACTGCCCCTCTCCTCCAATAAGCCTCACTCCTTTCGTAGAGGAATATAATGGAGTAGAATAAATTATTGGAATATGGTGCATGTTACAATGCTTTACTGAGTTTTTACGAAATTAGTGATCGAAACGTCAAGGCAAGGAAATTTAAAGGACCGCTTGTTTAGAACAGGAAAGCCTTCTCTGAAAATTGTTTGGCAGGAAAATGTTGAAAATGAAATAATACAACAATTACCTCTCCCTTTATTCTAAAGATTTAATAAAGACCCGAGGCGTTAATTTGAAGCATTACGGTAGCCTCTTTAATCAATTAACAATTGCATCTTCTTCGTTTTTTGTCGATTTTTCAATGTGTTTTGTTACATTTCCGTTCAGTAGAATGCGTACAACTTTGCAGAATCACCTCGTTCGCCGTTCCGTTACTATTACTATTCCGTTACTGCTTTCTGTAGCTTAACCTGGTGGAGAGGTCTTAAAATTTAGAAATTTTCAATGTCTATTGTTTATTATCATTTTGATGATGTTCATTATGATTTGGAAAAGTGGTAACATTAACACTGTTGACCCATGTTGATTTCAGGTGTGTGTTTTTATAATCTTCGAACAGTTACTTTCAGTTATAATCAAAATTTGTCTCACAATTTGACTTTTCTCTCTCTCTCTCTTTCTTGAATTTAGTAACAGCTGATTATATGACACCATGTTCAGTTTTAGATGAAGGCTGTTTTTATCCCTTCTCATTTACAGAAAAACACACTTGCACAAGTGCTCATTTTAGTTGCGCAAACAATAAATGCATATTAAAACAATGGGCATGTGACGGGGATGATGACTGCGGTGATAATTCGGATGAAAAAGGATGCAGTAAGTATGACATTTACACATGCAGACTTGGCGATTTTACCTGACATTGTTAGCTAGTAAATCAGTCAAGATACAAGTACTCGTATCCTTCTCAACTGCCTCCAAGCTCTGGGCGTAGACCGGCCCTCTTTGTAGTCAGAAAAATTTTTTTATTGACACTACTGTTCTAACGAATCTGTGGAATTTTCATGTAGCTTCTGTCAAAGATAATGGAAGTTTTACTGTGGCCTTACAACAAACCTCTTTTCCAGCTTTCCCATAGGATCACGTCATTACGTCACTGTTAGTATCAAGTCATTATATCATCCCTAAGAGTTCTGCCTTGATGATTGCTTACTGAACCCGATGGCACCTCTTATCCTTGCTCGGCCTTAAAATCAAATTAGGAGGTTTAACTTTAGTTCGACTTCCAGCTTTGCCTGAAGGTTTGATCATAAGGCAAGCAGCAGAATTTAAGCTCTACGAAACGTCTATGCACTAGGTGAGTTATAGGGGCCTTCACAGTTAAACTCCCCCCGAGAAGTGCCATTTCTGCTTGTCCATGGATTTAGTAATGATTTCTTTTTGTCAAATTTTAAAGATGCAATTGCTTACTTATACATAGTTTGCACCAAATATTTCGTTATTTCCGATATATCTAGTTTATTCTCCTTCTATAGCGAATGTGAGTAAGTATGCAGCATCCAGAGTGATGTTATGTACAAGTTTTGTTATTTAGAAGCTTTAAACTGCCCGGTTAGCGTGTTCTCAATTTAAAAATTGGATTGGTATAGGAAGAGGACCGGTCTAATAATTTATGCTCCTTCTTTCCTCATCGAAATTGCCTGTAACATCTTGGCTTTAGTTTGCAGATGGTATCTTGTGTCCTTGGGCGTATATGTATTGTATATGGCAACGTTTGTCATCTTTAAACTGAGTGGTGATGCGACCTCACGATAATACCGTTCTGGAAGTATTCTGTCGACAAACATCGTACTGTACCTTCACACCCGTTAATGGTGCTTGAGATGCGTAGAGAGGATTTTGTATGAAAAATCTACGAATTCTGTAGATATGAAGTATGGCATTACCTGAACCTCGGTCTTTACTTGTTTGATGTGGCGAGTATTCTTGTAAAATTGTATTACTGTTGACTGTTATGCATAGCATGGGATTGTTAAAAAAGTATGTAATAGTAAATCCTGTTATTTGAACCATTCAACATATAATGCTTCGTTAGGGTCAGAGGACATGCCCGCGTTGAGTTACGTAACAATTGATAAACTGGCCTCCGCTCGCCCCAAAATTGCGGAAAGTTTCCATCCCCAAATATCATATCAGGCATGAAATTTCCCTTATAATCTAATTATCTTGCACCAATGTGACGCGGACGACACCAATAGTGGGGGTGTAAGTAAAATTTGAAAGAGCCCAATTGTGTTTCACAAGCGCTTATTTAAAAGGTTCCGGAGACCTAGAAAATTTGTCACCATTCATATTCGAACCCGTCACCCAGTCACGGGCCCGAAAGCGCTCAACCAACTGAACTAGGACGAACCCTGATATTAGGGTACTCCATTTCTCTAGTTGGCATACTAGCTGTCGACCCCAAGCCACCGATTGACGTCGACATCCAGATCTACTGCTCTACACAGATAGAGACGAGTCTCTTTGCATAATGCTACTTTACGTAAAGAAGGACAGCTTTCCGGCCCTCGAATCTGTCTGTGTCAGGGAAGAGCAGTGTCAAAAATGGAGTCTGGTCAATCGTATTGGAAATTGTACAATAAATGCTTCGTTATTAGTTGACACACGTTACCTCGCCACCTTTAAGTAGAGATACCCATTCCCTCAAATTTCGTAAAGCTCGGCGAAATTTATTGACTATCCACCCCTTCACTGTTACTTACGTCTTAGATGGCTATCTCAAGGAGACAACTTTCTTTTTTATTTCATATTGTAGCGTCAATATCACCAAGTCAGAATTGCAGGGAAGGTGAATACAGATGTAAAGATGGCCAGTGTATACTGGAAGAATGGGTTTGTGATGGGGACAGAGATTGCGCTGATGGCAGCGATGAAAGGAGCGATTGCAGTAGGTGTTTGTTTATTTCGTAAATAGCATTGTTTTGTTTGTTGCTTATGTTATTATGTAGATGAACATACGCTAGGAATAACAGTACAGCGGTAATTTTGTGTATAAAGTAGGGGATGTAGAGACGTATTACACAATTTTAGAAAATGTTATAAATCCAAAGAAACATCCACCAGTAGGGCTTACGTTTAGAAAGAATTTAAATGCATCTTTCGTCTCCAACTACAGCTACAGAACTGCAGGGCTGTTTAGTACCATTTTGTCCCCTACACTATTCCTGTTTAATTGTTGTCCATTATCAAATTAATTGTGGTAGATGGGTGGGGGAACGTTGGAAGTCAATAAACTAGGTGTGGAATGAACGGTGGTGGTGATTGGCAGGAATCTCTAGGTGTCTTTTGAAGGCAAACACCAAATACAATTTCATTAACGTAATTTTGAAATGTGGTGTGCATGCGTTATCAAAGACTGGTTAGTTAACTTATTTGGTAAATGAAGGCTGTTCTTTTGTCGTTTCTCCACAAATTCTTCTGAGGATGGTGGTCCATTTACGGCAGTGTTTCCAAATCTTTATGGATATACAGATGACTATGTAATGTAATAGTCTTCATATATACTTCGCGTCGTTGCTAGATGGGAAGGCTAACTAGTTTAATTTCAGAAAATCGTTAAACTTTCAATACCTGGCTATGTGAAAGTAGCAATTATTTAAGTCCCTAAACGCCGTCAGTAAGTTTTCTTTGCTTTTTAAAACGTTCATATAATTTTCAGCATCTAGGCATTGAATGACGGCTTGGGTACATTTGCAGAGTGTAAGCTAGACGCCACGGATTCCCGGCATCGTAGGTACTATGCCAAGAGTGACTAGATACAGTCTGTGGCTCAGTATAATACACTGACTTGCAATGTTTAAAGATGTTTTCAAGGCTTGAGAACTATGCTATGTTTGCTCTTGTCATTAATAGTTTTAGTTATTACAGAGAGCAAAACTAAAGGAACTTATGGTTGCGAAACTTTACTTTCTTTACAAAAGTATTGCGGCATTGTAGGTACTATGCCAAGAGTGACTATATACAGTCTGTGGCCCAGTATAATACACAGACTGGCAATGTTTAAAGATGTTTTCAAGGCTTGAGAACTATGCTATTGCTTGAGTTTGCCCTTATCATTAATAGTTTTAGTTATTACAGAGAGCAAAACTGAAGGAACTTATGGTAGTAAAACTTTACTTTCTTTGCAAAAGTGATCTCTACTGGTGGTATTAACCCCGTTTACAATTGTATGCGTCCTTGTGGAAACCCTAGCACTGCGTGCAGTAGTAGTGAATGGAGAAGAATTTCTATTAGCGTGGGGCAGTTGGGAAGCTGTGTTACGGATGAACAGTGACAATTAGTGTGAAAAGATAAAAAGGTTTTAGGGAACAACTGCCAGGTATTGATAGCTATGGCATGAGAAAGAAGGCGTTTTCTTTAGCGATACACTCTAAGGCACGTAGGGGAGACAATAACAATGCGCCAATTGGCACCATGAAAGGAGGGTGTACTATAAAAGATAATTATGGATGTGGGTGGACGGTACGTTTTGAAAGAAAGCATGAGGTTCAGGACAGTAGGAAAGATATTCCAAAAGTGAAGAGAGTTTTGTGATTCTCGCCCTCAGGAAGGAAGTTTGAATCTATTTCATTATTGCTACTATGACTGCGGGCAAAGAGCAAAGTGATTGCTTTCAAATGTGGAGTTGATCTGTTATAGGTTGCCTAGGATCTAAGGCTACATTTAACAGGCAGAAGAGTGGGGAACTTTTACCAAGTAATGGCACTGATCGCCGCCAGATTTACCCACCGTAATGAATTCAAATCAGCCCCACCCATGTGAGCTTCATAAGAGCTGCTTCACAGAATACATAGTTGTACGGCAAAAAACCCTTTCAACAGTCGTAGCCAAAGTGTAACCATCTTGCAGATTAAACGCAGGACTTAATATGCCGATTAGAGGTTGATAAAACTTTGTTTGCTTAGGATTATGTTCACATGTTATTGTGTTATTTTCTCTTACCTTCAGAGCCGAGGTGCGATCTGAATAAAGAGTTCCAATGTCGAAATGGACGATGCATTCTGCATAACTGGAAATGTGATGGCGAAGAGGATTGTGGGGACCATTCGGACGAAGAGCATTGTGGTATGGAGTTTACTATCAATAGAATTTGGGCTTGTAACGTTAGAAACGCCTAATTTTCTCCAGTATCAGTCAAATGGAGAAAGTTGACGCGTTAAGATATACATATTTATACCTTTTCACGTTACTGTTTGGTTATCTTCACTAAATCCCCCAAATCGGATGGAACAATGATCGAGTAGGTATTAAGCGTTACGTTTAGTACCTAAGGGACGTTTCTCAAGACCCCGACCATGTCTTCCTCCTTCTTGAATCTTTTAGTCGTAAGTCTAAGGCAGGTCAAATGCATTGTCTAGAGGTGATTTCCAGAGAAGTTCTGTTGTGTTTCTGCCTGTCAGTCCAGAACCGGGTTTCTTCGTAATAAAAGTTCCTCTACGATGTAAGCGTTTCAAAAGGAATTCAGAAGGATATTGATTTTGAAAAGAACACAGAAATAGAAGATATGTCACCACCCGGGATCGAACCCGTGACCCACGCTTTTGTGGCTTGCGCTCTACCAACTGAGCCAGGTGACCTCTATGATAGTGGCTACTTTGAAACTTTCTTTAGTATGTATGTATAGTGCTGGCTGTTCTTTTCAATCGATATTGCGCGAACGGAGCTTTCCGAAATAGTATAAAAGAATTCGTGCCGCTTAAGAGTTCCATGTGATATCTGAATCTGATTGCTGAATCTGTGAATTACGTACGTTTACTTTTGCAGACCACCCATTTTCATGTCCAGAAGGTCAATGGATGTGCATTGGAACTACAAGGTGCATAAGTATCACTAAAGTATGTGACTCCGTCAATGACTGTGGAGATAATTCTGATGAGGGAGCCAACTGTTGTAAGTATAATTTGCAGATTTTAGTACGGTAACCGGTAATCTATAGTATATTGTATGTTTTTAGCATAGTTATTATGCTCTCTCATGTAACCTGGAAGACGCGAATTTGAGCGATGTAGGAAAAACATATTTTTCTTTTACGCACTGGCAGACTGGTGAGCCAGGCACGCTACTATGCAGATAGTTTGAAAGCTTAACTATAATACCCATCGGCAGTTAGACTGATGCGCCAAGAGTTATTTTGCTAGTTTGAAGTTTTAGTAGTTAACTTCATAGTATGATAGCGAGACGTCTATGTTACTGGGTTACTTGACTGCACCATTGCTTTTTGATTGGTTTAGATTCTCATTGCGTAGTTAGTGAGGAATTGATGGACTACCAGGCGTGTAGTTTGGTAAAACAATATATCGATGTTGTGATCAATTGGTAGAAAAGACGATATTAGTAAGGTCTTGCCTGAAAGATGATTCGTCAGATCGTGCAATGTTGGATTGATGGATTGACGGACTAATGATTCGTTAATTGATACACTTAGGGTCAGTAATTACATGGAGTATATATTTAGAAATTGGTTGGTTACGGTATCGAAAGATTGATATGTCGTTAGATTGGTGAATCAAATAATAGCCACATCAGTAGATTGCTGAATATAGCAATGGTTGTATGTGTTGGTGGATGATCAATTGATGACGTGACGAATAGACGAGTTATCTAAGTGCGTACGGTAGTTCACTTGCGTGTTTATTCCAGAGGGTTATGGTGGGATTGCATGAAAAGGGCATCCAGTCATGAAAGTGCTGTATACATGCAATAATGCATCATGTATTGCATGTATACAACACTTTCTTGACTGGATGCCCTTTCATGACTGGATGCCCTCGGAGAGAGGCTAGTGCCGTGCCAACACACATGTATCGTACATGTGTGTTGGCACGGCTCTAGCCTCTCTCCGAGGGAATTGGTTGACGTAAAATCACATCATTGTCATCTCATAACATTTTTGTCGAACATTTGGTCAAGTTCATGTTCACACACAATGAGTACAAGAGAGAATGTATCAGCTTTGTTGATCTGCTTGGGTGGGGCAACGTTTAGCTATTTTAAAATGTTCATTCACTACAGCGAAGGCCCAATGATCATTTATTTAGGAAGCAAGGTTTGTTTTTAGGAAGAGGCACAAATGCCTCTGATCTCGTCTCCTAGCTTTAAACGTGCTAGGCATGAAAATAAGCAATAGCTGTTTGAATGGATTAAGTACTTGTAAAGAAATGATACCCAATTAGTTGCGATAATATCAGGCCAACCCCTTGATAGACATGAAACAAACTCATTATGGACCATTCTGCTGAAACAAATGAGCTGCCCTAAGACAATGCGAGTTTAAATGGGCGAGTTTATGTTATTTCGTGGCTTGGAATGTATATTGCTCTTGGGTGTGGAAGTTTATATGACCACTTAAGGATTGTATTTACGCTTAGTAATGACTTTGCCTTAAGGGTTATATTGGTTTCATGAGTCATTGGACTTTGTTTGGATGATGTATTATGCCAAACACACGTAAACTAAGGTTTGCCAGCTACTTAAAGCTCATACAGAGAGCATGCTCTCTGTAATCAACTGTTTTCAAAGGAGCTTGTTGCGTTTTCCAATTTGCCCATTCTCAATTTGCTCCTCCCGGCCACTTTCAAAGCGTTGCATGCACCACATCTCTATCAGGTGTACTCTCTTGCCTATATTTAGACCCAGCTGTATATTGTATCTCAGGAACGTAGATATTTCTTAAAAGCACTTTTTTTTGCTACTGTACCCATCAAGTTCCCTCCTATATTCCTAAACACATGGTCAAGACATTGATAATGACCTCCCGTAACTTGAATTGCTAATCAACATTCGAAGTATATTCAAAAGACCTATCTCTTTAGACGTTAAGTGTACCGCACTCTCCTTTAATGTCAGCAAGCCCCCTTTTGGTATTCATTTATGTTAGCAGTAGTTTGTTAGCATTAGTTTATTAATAATAACTCTTGGACGTAATGCTCCCATGTGGAGAAGGGTAGTTTGATTTTTCCGACTATGTGTTCTTCCTTTTCGTATTGTTTCAGGTGTCTTAGTTGCCGCCCCTTTTGTTTACTTCTCATCGTATAGTCCACATATTGCTGTTCCATTGAAAAGTTACCAATTGCTTCATGTTTATTGTGCTACACCCCAACGTTCCATTTTCCCACATTGTACCACAATATTTGTATCAGACCCTGCTTCAATAAGCTTCTGTATAATGAACCCTTCCAGCAGGCTCTACATTTTCAAGCCCATTAACTCGAGAAGCCCCACCATTATTAACTATGGCAAGAAATATCTGTAAGACTATATATTGCTCTGCGCTGTAAACTTTTTGTATTTGTTATTTGTAACTCTTTTGTAGTGAAGTCTAACTGTTTAGAAAGACACTGTGAATATGGCTGCAGATCAACTCCGCAGAGCAAAGCAGTTTGTTTTTGTAAGCAAGGATATCGTTTAAAAGCAGACCGTCGAACTTGTGAAGGTAAGATTTTATAAACAATTAAAGTTGTGTTTTATGCTAAAGTGGTGAGAAGCGAAGAAAGCAAACAAAACGCGGCGTTTCCAAGTTTAATGCACTACGCTACTAAACCCAGTGCTAGAACGTCCTTGGTTACGTGGTGGCAACGACATATTCAGCACAGTATTTTCTACAAGACGCTGAGAACATTTCTACTAGTTTTGAGTTACAACCCGGCAACAGAGTCCCTCGATCAAGTATAGTTGTAGCTTATTTCGATAAAAAATCTTTACGACATCTTGCGTGATGCCCTCCATAATCTTAGCGTTTCTGAAGCGGCATTAAGAGAAAACTGTATTAAGAATGTCGTTGCCACCATGTAGCCAAGGCCATTATGGCCGAAGGAGCACTTCCGGTTTAGTAGCGTATTGTTGATAGTAGTGAGTAATCTGCTGTTAAGCTTAAGGATTCACCGCGGCAGAATGCGTAGAGCGTTAGACCCGTGTCTTAGTCTTCAAAGATTCGAAATCTAGTCCGGTCAATGGACTCAGGTTGTGAAGTGATACCCCATGACTCTCAAAGCCTCCAACTCGATGTTAGTGTATAAGAATAAGCGATGGATCGATACAACAAAACAAGACTGCCAATTGAAACGTACTGTTTTTGTGTGTCTTTACAGATATCGACGAGTGTGAAGTGCCCGGTACTTGTGATCAAATATGTATCAATCAACCAGGAAAATATATGTGCGATTGCGCTATTGGATACATACGAGAGCCCCCAAAGAGCTGTCGATATAATGGTAAGAAGTTCATTTCTTTGCTTTTGTAGTAGTGTATTTAAGGGAGGGCGGGGGTAGCGTTTTTGAGCTAGTGATACAAGTTGCATGTGCAAGGTATCCCAGGTTGAGTCAAATACCATGACTGACTCTTACAAACTGGCGCCACCAGTCGTCAGCCTAATAGTTTAAGCTGGAGTAGGGGTAGAGTGCGCCCACGTTAAGCCTGTTGTAGTCAAAATTTATATTGAAGGAAAAATTAGTCTTTCTTTAGAATTAGGATTGCAAAGTATTAGTAAACTATGGCCGAGGCTTAACGAGAACGCGTCGGGAGATCGTCGGCAATATCCCTATAAAATGCCCTAGAGTTGGGCTTTTCTGACGTCATGAAAGTATGTTAATAAACGGACAGAAATCCTGTAAGTGCAGTTAAGATGATATGGGAAGGGTGGAATGATTCTTTAGAACTTCCTTGTTGAAGAATTTCTGGTTCATGATGCCCTTGCTACCATACTGCTGCCGGGAGGTAGGAGTTTGTCGACATGTTTATTTGCAAATGCCAGTGGTGGGAATAGCTGTCGAGGGTTGTAATGGCGTTATTCATGTATTCCCATACTCGTTGAGCATAACCTCTTGATATTTTTGTTTGGCCATATTTTTGTTTGGTCATACGCAGACGGGTCATGTTCTTGCATATTTAATAGTGATTAGTAGACAAATTTCAAATAAGAATCGGTTGCGTAGTTTTCGGTTAATTTCTGTGAAAGTCAGACACTGGTTTCTTACGTAAAAGTATTTTGATAACTTGTGTTTGTGTGAAAAATCTCCACAAGGCCACAATCTCCGCAATGCCTAATACATAAACTATTGCACAACCGGTTTTAGGTTATGCAATCACTTTAAATGTGCTAAATCCTTGCAGTAGCCTGCTGTTACCATTTTGAAGGTACTTGGAAAATGTTCCGACTCTCTTGATTTTAGTGTTAACGTACATTTAGAATGTGAGAACCGTCACGTTGATAACATTCTGTTTTTAGCGATTTTAAAAATCACAGTTATGGCATACCGTTAATATATTCGCTAGTTTTTTAGAAAGGGTAACACTGCATTGAACGATCAAGGGAATATGCCAGGAAAATATGGGAAAGCCTAGAAAAGTATTTGAATTTAGCATTTTTTAGAATATAAACATATCACATGCGATTGTTTTAAATCTTAGTAAAAAGGTACACAAACAGAAAATTATAAGATTTTGATGACGTTGACTGAATGCTTGCGGCAATTTCTGTTGGAGCTAAGAATGCCTTGGAATGGACTCAATTATGCCAAATTTGTTACCGTACCACTACTATACATGTCTGAAACAAAACGTATGAGCTTTTAGATGCAAAGAGACCTGTGAAGGCCATTCCCAGTGAATCTCCTGTAACTACAGCACACTATTACATAACTCAGCTCGTAAAAGAACACGGCATTTATTCAAGAAACAAGCTGATCCTGCATCTGATTGAAGCACAAGTGTGCACAACTTTACCAATGAATAGATAAATAAATAAATAAATAAATAAATAAACAAATAAAATAAATTAATCGATTAATAAATAAATCAATTAATTAATCAATTACTAAATAAATGAATAAGTATGTAAATAAATTAATTAACTAATCAATCAATCAATCAATCAATTAATAAATTAATAAATAAATTAATTAATTAATTAATAAATAAATAAATAAGTTAATAAATAAATAAATAACTAAAAGAATGAATGAATGATTAAATAAATATATAATGAATAAATAAATAAATAAACAAATATATAAGTAAATAGATAAATGAATAAATAAGTAAATAAATAAAGGAATGAATGAATAAATAAATGAATGAATAAATATGTAAATAGATAAATAAATAGATAAAACGATCTTAATTACATCGATAATCGAAATTTGTTTTAGCGCGATAAATTATTTTGATGTATGTTATTAATGGGACATGTTTGGGACGTCTTACACTTTGCCTCATTTTTGCTTTTATCTTTGGACAGACAAAGTGCACTATAAAGGATGAACCACGGTAGCTAGGCTTACCCTATACTCGTAGATATTTATCAAAGATACGGATCATTACACTGAGTTTCTGAATCCAGTCCTGTTATAGATACCTAATTGAGACAGGATAGAGTGATATTCTTTCTCTTTCTTCTCATCTAGCAACTACACATCCGGAATTAATGTTTGCAGACATAAAAAGTATCCGAAGATACGACCTGACCACAGGAGAATATTCAGATTTTATAACTAACCGTTCCAGAGCAGTTGCTTTGGACTTTGATGTCAGAGAGGGAAAAGTATATTTTACAGATGTCGCTAAGAATAAAATTTATGAGTCACCTTATGCAAGAAAAGATGGAGCACCATCAGAGGTATCAATAGTTGTGTGGATGTTGACTTTTGTACCTTGTAGTGGATGATTTTCGTCCCCGTTATTGAACAAATGCTAGTTTCGACTTTTATTGTACAATTACTAGATTGTACTTTTATAGTACAATAGCTGACATTCGCTTTATTTTTCATAACTTAGTTTGAATTTTATTGTACAATTACTTTTTACTTTATTACTTTTATGACTAAATTTTATTTTGTGTTGTACAATGATATCGTTTTACTTTTATTTTACGATGACTAACTTTTGCTTTTGCTTTTATTGTACAATTACTTTTCACTTAATTATATTATAACTAAATTTCATTTTGTGTTGTACAATGCCTTATCATACAGTGAGTAACTTTTTGCTTTTACATTTATCGTACAATTACTTTTAACTTTCGTTGTATTATAAGTAACTTTTTATTGTACAATGACCACGTCTCATGCTCCCTGTTATTTTGTTTTGCTGAGGATGTATTTAGCAGATTTCAATAGTTTTGAAACAAACGTCTTTAGTGTTTGTGTTGACTTACATTTGAGTGTACAGATAGACAGTAAGTAACCTTCTATAACCGTCTACGCCTTGTTGTTTCCTGTCAACATATTGAAATCTTTGACACAAGGTTAACGCCTGCATTTACACAGCGATATTGTATAGCATGTAAAATGCGGGAAAGTGTTGCAGTTAGTAGTTCATTCGTTCCGTTAACCAAAGTTTGTATCCGTATGTTGCAAAATTGAAACTTCGTCCCTGCACCTAAGGGTGAATGCATAGGAACTGCGTGCTTATTTTTATTTGTAAGGCAATTTTTGACGTAAATGTGCATCTGAAATTGCCCCCACCGTATCATATAATTGATAAGTCACGTTTTGCAAAAGAAATTGCTGATGCTTATGAGGCAAAATCACGAAATTAAATTCCAAGAAATCACAAGATTATGTAAACGCGAAAATTTATTCCCCCACATTTGATTCTTTTCTCGGCCGCCTACATGGAAGGTTTCTTGTTTCAGACTACTTGATTCCAAAAGTAAATTCCGCGAAAATTCCACACCGCAAATATTTCTTTTTTCAAGGTATAACTATTGCTGTACTTTTTTATTTATTTTAAATAGGCAAAAGCAATTGTTAGCAGTGGTCTTGCTGTACCAGATGGTATTGCCGTGGACTGGATCACTAAAGTTATTTATTTTGCAGAAAGTTCTGCCAAACGCATCGATGTATGCACAGTGAAAGGGACGCGCCGCGCATCCTTAATATCTTTTGGTCTCAGTAACCCGAGAGGAATAACACTTGATCCGAGAAAAGGGTACGTATAATGAGGTTTTTTTGGAGACAATAATGGACTGTACTTTTGTTTTAAATAACAAAGTAATTTTTTGTATGTGGTTCGTGGTGTTTTTATCGCCTTTTTATAGACAAGATAGTTGCTACGCCATGTACCAGTCCAGGGAAAATATGCCGTAGGGAACGCACGCATAACCCGGTTCCGATTTGTCTCAGCTTGAGCCTCATGAAAGGGCTAATAAAAACTGTACAACCCAGGAGCAAAATGCTTGCCCGCTTATTGGCCGTTGGTGGGGAATGGATCTAGTATCTGTTATCACAGATAACAGACCCTTTCCATGACCCGAGTGAGGTGGACCTCCTGGGCGGTTGAGCCTGTCTCATGGCTTTGTTCTCTGCCCTGTGGCCTAAATTTACGAGCGTTGCCCTTGGATGCCTAAGCTATCCTTTATTTACCAGGTAGCCTATTTTCTGGTCATACTGTTTCTTTAGGGCGGTTTCAACTCGGACCCACTGCTCACGAAGGGTCTTTCATCAAGAAAGTACGAAAAACTTTCAATTTTCTATTAACTTCGTGACTCAAAGACTACCGACTTGATCGTAGCAATCCAATTCTTTGAGGTTAGGATGGTGATTTGTACCTTTATTTTGAGTATTTACAAATGTACGACCTTTTATTTTTTGAAATATTTACTTAGTTTCTTTGGCCTAAGCGCATGTTTTGGTGCATTAAATATTCTAATGGAAGGTTTTTATGTATGTAGTATTACCGATTCCTTAAACGAGTCTGGAATTCTGAGTTCTTACTCTTGAAAACAGTTCAAATTATAGTTTTGTATTAGAAATGCATACCAGTGATTTAAGCTATTATTGATATTTGATAAATGCCATTTTCTTCGTTTACAGATTATTGTTTTTTACCGATTGGGGGAGTAGTTCACGAATCGAAAGAGCTAATATGGATGGAACTGAACGGACTGTAATAATCAGAAGAAAATTAGGATGGCCAAATGGTATCACCCTGGATTATGTTAATAATATGTTGTATTGGGCTGATGCAAGACTGGATTATGTTGAATCAGCCACATATAATGGGTCGAATAGAAGACGGGTTATCGGTGGTTTGTCGAATGTGCCCCACCCTTTCGCTTTAACTTTATTAGGTAATTACTTGTATTTTACGGACTGGCTTAAACGCGGAATAATGAAAGTTAATAAATACACAGGAGGAGAAACACAGTTAATTCATACTAATTTATCGAGACCGATGGATGTTCACATTTATCATATATCAAGACAGCCCCCTGCACCAAACGCTTGCGCTGCACCGAAAAATGGGGGATGTGCACAGCTATGTGTTTTGGGTAAAAATGCCACCGCAAGCTGTTTGTGTCAGACTGGGTACATGCCAGAAGCGAATGGAACTGGGTGTAAGAAGATCGAACGATTTCTGCTGTTTGCACGAAGTTGGGAAGTCCGTGGGATCTCGATTGATCCAACTATTGATCACGATATGATGACAGCTGTACTAGGTTTGGGAGGGTCAATCGGAGTAGACTTCGACTCAAAGGAAGAATATATTTATTTCTCGGATATAAAGACCGATAAGATTGGGCGCTCAAAAATTGACAGTGTGGTTTCTCCCGAATTTATTATTTCAGAAGGGTTACAAAACCCGGATGGTTTAGCAGTTGATTGGATTGGTCGCAACTTGTATTGGACAGACGCAAAAATAAATATTGGTGCTGAAATTAATGTTGCTCGTTTAGATGGTCAATATAAAAGGACTTTGATTACAGAAGGCTTGGGAAAACCAAGAGCCATAGTTGTACACCCAGTGAAAGGGTAAGTTTTAACTTAGACACTTTATTCGTACCTTCCCCCCCCCCTCCCACCTTGTCGGTTGTTTTCTGTCTGATGGCACATTGTAGCTGTGCAGTGCTACTTAATCTTGTCGTATAAATTGGGCTTCATTACCATAACAATTATCATCGTCATCGTCACCGTCATCGTCGTCGTCATCGTCATCGTCATCGTCATCGTCATCGTCATCATCATCATCATCATCATCATCATCATCATCATCATCATC
>JAAAKM020000234.1:0-28818 GCA_010016025.2 Alatinidae sp. Z8VKAUB7J3 | reverse complement strand
CACAAAATACCAAAAACATTTGTACTTAACATTTGTATGTATGACCTCCCCAAAATGGTTAAGGAAGAGCTTCCTTTTCAACCAATTCTCTCTATGATTGGCTCCTCACAACGTGAAATGATCAAGTGGCTCTCAGGAATTTTTAAAACCTATACTTCATCTTTATTTGGAAAATGGTATTAAAGACCCATTTAATTTCACTAATCATACCCAAAACCTAATTTTTGGCTCTGATAAGAGTTTTTTGACATCTGTAGCTTGTTTACCAAACTTTCCTTGAATAAGACAATTAAGATATGCAATTGTGAAATTTGTCCCTGCGGAATACATTGGAAAAGTTTTCATTTAATTAAAGGAAGTTGTAACACGTGGTAATGAATTCAGCTTCAATGGAAATGTACCAGCAACAGAATGGTGTCCCTTGGGTCTAGTATTGACTAATATCTTCTTTGGCTTCCATAGCCTTCAGCTTTTTGAATCCTCACAAAACCCCATTTCTATATCTGTTATGTTGGCAACACATTTTTGATATTTGAATCAAAATATTTTACTGAGAATGTAACCAATCAATCTGATTGTTTTTAGCGTTTGATATTTAACCGTTAGATTCATTTCAATGTTGACCTTTGATAATGTCTCAGGGTAATGAGACGAAAGCGCTCAGGTACAATATATTCGTTTTAAAACCATGTGTGGTTTTTCTTTCCCGGATAATCATTAAGAAGTTGTCTGTTGACAATCGTAAATTGCTCCGCGGCATTGAGAAGAAATGCAAGGATTACATAAAGTGTGGATCGGACACACACTTTTTACAATTTTTTGCTATGATATTCTTAAATTGTTTCTTGAAGCAAAACCTGCGACTGTACGTGAGCATTACCATCTCAAGCAAATCACAACACTGAGTATAAATGATGACATCATCAATTTGTGTTATTCCTTTTTTTTTTGCTACGCTTAATCTGAACTATCTTTCTGCTAAGGTTATTTACCAAAGAAGAGGTAGGGTAGATAGTACCACTGGCAATAAAAGTTCGAAACCTTGGCTCTCCAGCCTAAGTATAAAGTCTGATGGCTCACAAGAGATATTTTGACTCAGGTGATAGCTGTAAAATCAAAATATAGCATTATCATATTTCCTGAGAATGGCAGATGTTTACAACCCTATTTAAAGGAAGGGAAATGTAAGGATTTTAACTTATTAAGTCATTTACTCCCGTCAGGTCACACCAGATCTCTTTGGGGTGTATTTTTGTAAAAGCAGCGTAAGAGGAAGAATTCAGTAGAATGCTTCAGTTTATTGCCAGTAAAAACCCTCAAGTGTTATCTATCATATACCCTTAGAGATCTTCCCTGTGCCATTGCGGTCCAATAAGAAATTTCTGCATATGAATTTAAAATCAGGTGTTTATTTCCGCATGAAGGGGAATCGTCCAAAGCAGTATTGTAAACGTTTTCAATATCGGAGGAAATTGTGGTTGCCATTTCAAAATACAATGTGGGCCATCTGTAAAGGCTTAGAGATTAAGTCTGACCCGAATCACAAACTCCAGTTGGTAAACGATGCCTATCGCATTAAGGATAAAGAAACCATAGCTGATACTATCTCCATATCAAAACTAAAATTGGATGTGCAGGCTCTTCGTACTTTCTTTCTTTGATTCATTTATGTTCATTTCCTCTCCTCGCATTTGATGATGATGCACTTTTGTGTTGTCTCTATTCAAGTGAATTTGCAATCACTGATTTCAGCCAAAAGTTCCTTAGCCATTGTAAGTAGCTTAGCGGTTGTTCATCATACTCAAACCAATTTTTCATCACTGTATGTGTTGGTGACAGCTGGCGCTTTGAATGTCCGTTTCATTCAATCTATTGTCGTAGATTTTTGAAAAGAAACGTAAGAACCTACGGATATTGATGCTATTTCAACGAAGCCGAGGAAATGTTTATCTCACAAAGTGATTATGCTAGTCGCAATGTGTATTTTTCTTGTTCTACTTTCGCATCGATGATAACGTTTACAGCAATATGTTTTTTGACGTCGAGCAACAGACAGATGTGCATCGATTGATGATTCGGAAAGTTTGCCAAATTTGCATTAAAAATATTCAAACTTCCCTTTGACCTTGATTCATGGACGTACAACTTAGGACGAACCATCGAAATTGGAACGAAGAAAGCTAGCTCTTGTCCAAATCATCCAGATATTTCCTTCCCCAACGTTGACTCGTTAAAATATGCTTGTAACTGGAATGATGCTCATTCGGATAAGGCAGCAATTCGTGTCATTTTATACTCCAGTAAATAGCTCAGGCTGTGAGAGCAAAAAGCTTTCTATTCATACCTCTGCATCTTTTCTCCATTTGTATACGCCTGTATATCCCTGTATATCTTGCACTTGCTGGGAAACATCTGAACATTTTCCAGCAAAGAGCAGGAAGAGGGTCACCTCTGTAAAAACATCGTGTGCAGAATACGTTGTTTTTAACATCCACGATGTTCTTTCTCCGGCAAAGAAGAATATGCTGCCCAATCTCAAATATGTAACTTTATATTAAATATTTTAAAATGAATGACCTTCGTATAATTTCTCTTTCTAAGCAAAGTTTTAATTTTGCTGTTACTTTCTGGTGGGGGTTAAACGAAAAGGTTTTGTCCATTTCTCACCAAGTGTTGTTCAATGAAGCTTACTTAGTCTATGAATACTTAGACTTTGTGTCGCTTATACTTTCTACAAATATATTTCAGTTTTTTTCACAGCTGCAAAATATGAAACAACATATAATTGAATTCATTTACTAAAAATCTTCATAGTGTGTCTTATTAGTATTTTTAAGGTACCCACTTCCAAGCAAACCTGAATTGCTACAATAAACAGCTGATTACTTTTTCACAATACAGAATATAACTAGACCTTGCTATATATAGGTGCACAAAAATTGGTAAAGACAGATATCTAGAAATGAAGGTTCCAAGTTGATGGCATACAAGTTATTCGATCGTAAGTTACCGAGTTACATTTGGATATAGCCACAATAGTATAACTAGCACGCTGTTACCTACCAAGTTTCCAAGAGCTCACATTTCGAGCCATGGCAACATCTTCCATCTACTCAGCCAATCAGACCTTTCTCGAGTATTTAGGTTTGAAAGCAATATGGAGTCTGGTGGCTGCAATTATTGAAACGACGATGTTTAGTTCATGTCGCGTGACCATTGATATTCATTTTGATCAGTTTGTTGCAAGCTACAGTAAGTTGTAGTCAAAACTGGTCAAATCTTCAAGCCGCGGTGTCTTGCAGCAGGGCAACATGTAGCGGCGAACGCGGTTGAAGACCAGATAAGCTACATCTATCATTTATGACACAGGGAACTACCTGATAGCGCACTGCATGTAAATTGTTACCAGGTAGCCTCGTGTGTCATTAGCTTTACTCTCGCGTAGATTTCTTAAAGCTTTTTTAATAATATAATCAATAAGTCGTAACTGAGGTATTATCATGCGAATGTGAGAAATCTGTCGCCAACTTTGAGGCTGTAAATTTAAGGGCTTATAGAAACTACTGATACTTAAATTTAGATATCTGTAAATAAATTTGATGACTAACGCTTCCCAGTGATGCCTATCTGTTGCAATTGGCACCATGTCTTGTCGGCCCATGGTGATGTGTGTCTTCTTTGCTAGGCTTGCGCAGACACGTTTCGGTTTTCCTTGAAGTGGTAAGCTTTTCATTGCTACTTTATAACGTTTGTTTGGTCTCAACTCTAAGATGTGTCCTCTCGGAAGAGAATGCCTTTCTACTCCAATACCCTTAAAAGTCTTTGGCACAATTTTGCATAGAATATTCTGTTCGACAATTTTTAACCTCAAGGAGGCCCTCGGAACCATTCAGTATTATGGTGTGGTACACTAGCATTTTCACGGCACTATCGTTGATGTATAGCTTATTAGAGATGGTATGTTAGAAACGAAAACGAGACCATCATGTCATCACCAGTGTATCCTGACTTTGCAAAGGATGTATACTATTTAACCTGAAAAAAATGGGACGTAGAGCCCACGAAATCAAGCTTTAACTTTCCCACAGATTTTCAATAAAAACTTCTATCCCTGTCTGGAATACTTTTGTTCATATTTGAAGAATGGCTCATGCTACGGCTGTCGCACGTATGGTCACATATACTAAGAACTCGTTACACGTGCGATGTTGTTTAGTGTCTGAGGTCTTAATTTAAGTTTAATAGGTTTGCCATCCAGCATATTGTGGTGTATTGCCCGACTGTCGAATTTAAGTCATACGTGCAATACTTCTTGAGATCTGAAACATTTTCATGGAATGCTGTCCACAGTTTCACCCAGTGTAACGATCAAGGGCTTGTTCTTTGTCAATGGGAAGAGGAAGATTCTTAAATTCAACATTAAAAAGACTCTAAACTCTGTAATTCACACAGAAAGCGCGAGTTCGAAGGAATTCAGGATGCAGATAACGTTTTTTGGCTTGAATAAGGAAGACGTCGTATATCAGCTGGACACATTTGAGTTCAAGTTTTGGACGTGCGATTCCGCCGTTGAAATTGATGTTTAGCGTGAGCGAATTTGCTCTCGTGGTATTTCGTTGGTACGTGTGTGGGCACGCGCCAGTACGATCACACTTGCCTCCCTACAAGGACTGAAGCTGTCTTTGAGAAGATACCTCGGCAGACTATACTAGGAAGAACTAGGAAGAGCCGTGAGGAAGTTTCCCTTTCTTAGGTGTTTTTCAGTACCTCTTGAAATCTGCTCTGCTTTAAGATGAAAAATTTGTCGGTAACTTTACATTCCAAGAAAAAAGCCCTTTTTATATTTAGGTTAAATTTCTTATCACACCCAGGTTAAGCGAACACCCTAGCATTCGCTGCGGAAATTTGCGCTTAGTACTTCCCATCCTTCTTTACACAACTCTTTTGTACGTATTTTTTGTTTTATTGTTAGACATGGAAACGAGACAGCAGCTGGTTGTACTGCATCGACTTTATTGCAGAGGAAGAATTTCCGTATGACAAACGATATCGTTATCGGGTCAAATGGAGCATTCCAACCAGACGAAAACCAATCCCAAGGGCTACAGCATCAGTATACTTTACCATAGTTGTCAGCAAGGTCAAGCCTAAAGTATGTTATGTGAATATTTCAACCTTTTTCTCCTCTTTAAGCGTATGTATTTGATGAAGATAGGTTGGTCATATAATTAAGATATTTCTCGTATCATTAACTGAGATTACAGCATCCTCGGAAAAGGTGGGAAAGGAAGCGAGTCGTCAAAGGAACGAGGTAGAACCTCGAAGGAAGCACAATTGTTTCCAGAATCTGGTAAAGAGAGGTAATTTCGCTGAAAAAGTCACATATGTCATAATATATATTTTAGCAGCACAATATTTTTTATATGGGCTACATATAGAAATTTCTGTAGTTATAAGCTTATCAAGGAAGAAGAAGCAGAGGAAGGCCACGCACTGGCTTTATCAAGGGCTTGAGTTATCGTATAGTTGTGTCCAGTGAAACGCTTCTGACGATATCCAGAGGAAGAAAGCAATTGAAGTCCGTGAAGGTTAATGCCCCGCAGGGATAAGAAAACCACAGAAGAGAGAGAGAGAGATAGCCTTTACTAATGGTCTCAGGAGGCAGGCATGCTACTTAAATCACAGCGAAGGGAATGTTTATGACGATAACGACGATTTGCGTCAATCCAACCAATAATGATAAAAATGCGGTACATGAGACGTGGAATCAACCGTCAACGCCTGTGCTATACAGCAATTGGTAGATCATACGCGTTTGAGACCCGCATACGCATGCACATATTAGAGTTTTGTAACAAGGTAGAATTTGAAAAAACATCGAAAATATAGGAATCACCGTAGATAAAAATCTGGTATATAGTTTCACTGCAGTCACTGTAGACAAGGGAGGAAGGGGAGGGCTCCAGCTCAGGTCAATGGGCCCAGGTTCGAGGTATTTCGCAGTTTGCGGTAATTAATCATGAGCTTTTAATGCATTTGCTTGCAGTTTTAGTACTTTTACGTTTTTGGAAGAAACTCTAGGTCTTACTTTTCATACCTCTGTCATCAGAAAACATTATGTTTAGTAACAGGCAAGGCATCAATCTACTCCTGACATTGGCTTTATAAAATAATGGGATGGCTAATTAACAAACAGTACTGTCACTCCAAATAGTGTTAAGTTTAACACGTTAATCAATTTTTTTTTATCGAAATATTACCGTAAGATCTAGGCTGATTAAGAAAAACTAAAGGATCAACCAATTTAGTTGCTTAGGTACTTTGCATTTTGTCTAAACAAAGTGATCACGCGTACTGAAAATTGACTCAAACAAATCCACGAGAAAATATACTGAAGTCGATTAAGTGTGTTTTGATCTTTGAGTATTATGTTAAAATGTTATCATAAAATCCGAGTGTTCATCTCCAGTTTAAATGCATCTATATCGAAGAAATATTCATATACATAGATGTTTGTCGTATGTTAATTCCATGCTATATCATTTTTGTTTGAAAGGCTTTCTAAATTTATATGGAAATCTCATGAAACGTATGGTTATTCACTTCACACATCTACAAAAAAACCATCGAGATTGCGTTTCTTTAGTATAGCAGTTACTTATCCATTTTAAAATTAACCAAAAATGTTACCAGACTCGTGGTATAAAACTGATTTTATTCAAATTACCATTCTCTGCCATGTCTTAGTCATATTTGTTGTGCAGGTTTCTTATCGCAGGGTAGAACCAACAGTAACTAAAATATAATGTCTTACAGACAGGGTTAGGTAGGGGATCTAGGGTTCTCCACTGAGGGTAAAATTGTAGGTTTAAAAGTTTCGAGTAAGAAATGATAAATATATGAAATACGGGAAACTATCCGTTTTTGGAAAGGTTGCAACAACTCAATTTTTGATACAGTCCTAATGCTGTTCTACCTTCCCTTTTAACAAATAGCTTTTACCTCTGATGTGAAGGACAACGCGTGAATGGTTTTTCGCATGATCGTAGCCTGTACCAGGCATTATCAGTACCCCTTTAAAGACACACTGTATTTTGGTTGTGGCTCATACTGGCAGCTGCAAAAGAACCTGGCTCAGGCGGTAGCTATAGCACCATAGGTCTTCGTGGGAAGGCTATGCGTCCACAAATCACAGAAATCATGGATATTCTTCTTAACTCCATAGCAAGTGAGGTCTATAATCCACCTAAAAGTTATTTGAGTGCTAGTAGCAACAGGGCCATTCGGGTTATAACTCAAAGGAATTTTGCTTGAGGGTATATTCAGCTAAAGTACAGCTATTGAGGGATCATCAACGGATTGTACGTGTAAATATTGATGAGCTATGTAATTTACAGACACCTTCGGACCCCAGATCTTTCTGAGTTCCTATTGCGCTTTACCCGCAGAGTATCATGATCTAAGAACGTTGCTATGGGGAGTATAAAGTGAAGATCGATGAACAACACGATCGTTAAGTTCGGGTGACTCGGCGTGATTTTTGACAGACCGTTTTTACAATTGGAAGAAATACTTTGATAAAAATCTTATTAGTTTAAGAGGAATTCACGTGCCGGAAAGGTAAAAAAATGGGGTCATGATTTCGACATCTGTGACACAGTTGGTGCGACCATTAATGCGATATGCCTGTGAAGGCAAGTGTCATAATTTTTAAGTATGGCACCTTGACATTCTTATCGCAAATATAACAGCCAGTTGAAGAGCTATCACAGTGGGTGATCAAGTCCGTTTTCTCAGCACTGAGAGATAAGACATACTTAGCAATCGTATTTTGTTTTACTTAATAATTATTTCTATATTAATGTTGCTTTGCTATTTGCAATGCAGTCGTAATTTTTAAATCGGCATTATCATTAACTAAGCACTTAAATATCAATTTTGAAATTGTAAATAACTTTGTATTTAAGTAGCTTTGTATAAAATAAGAATTTCAAACAGCAGTGTTAAGCAAACTGTGTTCATTTTTATATTTACACTCCGAGGGTGGCAGTAATCTATGTTCTCATGTAATAAAAACCTTGTTTCCACGCATCAGGTTTAGCCCCTTAGACTTCAGGGGGTAAAATAACTTTTAGAACTTTTTGAATAGGGAAGCAAACCATTTTGTTAAACAGCGAGGAGAGGACATCTATCACATAGAAGGCGAGGGATGGCCTTTGGGCAATGGAACAAAAATATTCTTTGAAGATTGACTCTATGTGGTTGCAAACAAATAGTTGCTGCGATTGGGGAAACCAAAGTAAGAAAAAAGTGGCGCGTTAAAGGGGGCAATTTTTAAGTATCATACCTAGGTAGTAGGTACTGACCAGTTTTGATTTGGTGACCTTTTGTAAAACTTATTACATTTCTTAGAAATGTTTAAAAAACTCATTTTTCAAGCATTCTCTTTCCGAGGCCCCGATTTGAACAACAGATATTCAGGATATGCAAGTTTTTAGAATTAGGTTGATTTTTTAAATTTCATGGGCACTATTCAACTTTTGGTGACGATGTAGACACTTTCAAGTCTCTAAGAAACGTGTTCGTAGCGTTTCATTAGTCGGTTATGGCGTCATAATTTTACAATATAACGTCGTCGCGTCTTACAGTATGAAATCATAGTGACAATAAATAATTTTACTATTTTAAACTTATAAATAAGAATGTTCAAGAAATTTTAGTACGATTAGAGGCTTAATAATAATAACGATGTTTTTAACTCTCAGGCTTACCTTGCAATAACTGTGATGTAATTCAAATAAATAAAACATAATGACAGTCCTAGACAGCTGACAACTTTTAAATTTTCAGGAAAATGTATTATACGCATGGACATACCGTGCAAGTAAAAAAGTACGAGTGAAACTTGCGTCGTTAAGGTAAACCGTAATTAAATGTCATGGTTTTGCCACTTCGGGTGAATGAAGATACATGAATTACAAGAGATTTCTTCTGTGGTCGTTGTAGTAGATAGTATTAAGGTCAGTAGCTGTAATCAGTTTTTCAAGGCAGAGCTCAGATTGTTCGTTCCGTTGTACCGTTATATTGTGGGTATTGCATTTTCCCGTACGATACCACCTGCGTGTAAGCAGACTGTATGATATTGCATTGGTTTTCATTACAGACCTTTCCTGTTGACGTTTACTACGTTTTTGAAGGGAATCAACTGGTGCACAGGTACGTGTACACTCCCGAATTAACTTTAGTTAATTAAGAAATAAAGTCAGAAAATTAAGACACCCCTCAGTTTTCAAAGTTTTTATCTTGAAATAGTCAGGAAGGTAGTTGAGAAGACATAGACTTCAAAAATAGTAACGTTTATCGTTTATCTTATCTTTTTGGCGTAGCCTTGCAGTGTTTATTAGGCGCGCCAGTGTATCATGCCAATACATACGAGTCAAGGCTAGCTCTTGAGGTGATTTATTGGGTAGAACTCATACTTGCTCACATCTTTTACGCATGCTAACGTATCTCTCTGCTGGAAATTGAAATGCTAACGTACCTTCCTGGCAAGGCATCAAGTGTACGCTCTGCTTTTCTCCATTTATGATACTTGTGATGACAGTTAGAGCCTTTCTTGACTATCATGTTTTATTATTGTACAAAGGATTACTGCTGTTAATTCTGTATCAATGAACGATCTTCGTGACCCTGAACACTGTCTAGCCTCTCAAGGCTACAACAGAGTTACCCACTTGCCCATTGTGGTCACATACAATGATGAAGGCGCCAGGACATTAGGAGGGTTTTAGCGCTTCCTAGATCATTTGTAAGAGGGCCTTTACCCGTTTCTTTCCTATTAGTGGAAAGCTAAATGACAAGTCGTGATCCAAATAGGTCTACATTCTATGCAACTTCGAAAATCCTGGAACTGACATGCGCAACCTAGGGAATCTCGGAACTGACGTTCTCAAGCTCGGAAATGACATGCGCAAGATTTTCGATGGATTATTGTTCTTAAAATTATTTGTTCTCTGCCCGCAGTACATTTGACTGATCAACCTGGTATTTTTAGAGCCAACTTAAAGCATGATACACAGATCATGTAGCTCCGCTATGCGAGTTTATAAAATCTCCACGCCAGTTTTTTTTAAATTTTAAATTCTATGAAATTATGGAGCATTTCCCCGCCAACTCGTGTCCTAATGCAAATATCTGTCCTTGTGAAATTAGTAATGCAATCAAATTTAGTCAGTTAATTCCTATGTGTGTCCAACTGCACAACAATTAGCCTCTTATTACTGCTCTTCCGTTCTCCTTTGCAAATTAGGACTCCGTGAACCGTTTCTAGCAACTCCTTATTGCACGAAATTTCTTGGTTAAGTTATTCTTTAACAGGGTTCTCATACTCCCTACTTTAGTAAGCAAGCTTATTTATTGGCCCAATTATCTAATCCAAGTCACCTACCTATGTATCTGAGTTATATAACTAAGCCGAGATAACTTGCCTACACAATCGATGAGTAAATTAAAATATTTATTAGTCCGTTTAAGGTATAATATACAAGTTTTAGTTTATTTTGCACTAATGTTCATAACTTCTTCATTTTCTCCAATTCCTTATATACATTCTTGATGTCGTACCAGACACCTATTGTAATATTGTTGCATCTAGGTTGCAACTCCTTTTTTATGGTACTAGAGAATTTCTAGAAAATAAAGATAGCATAGCTAGATGTACGTCCGTTTCTTGTACTGTCTCTGCTACTCAGAGCTATCAATTTGCTATAAAGTGTTGCCAATAATACGGCTTCCATTTCTTTTTTTGATCCACAGACCAGGAGAATCGAGATTTGAGCAGCGCTGGCTGAAAGATATCATCGAGACTAAGATATTGATGATGGAAGGCATCACATTTTAATTGACTTTAAGATATCTTTCTTTACAAACTATGCATCTCAGTCCTGTATCAGATTTCAGAATTTATTTTTGTAATCGTATGTAAATAATGTGAAGATTTGGAGAGGAATCGATAAAAATAATTTGCCTCACTTCATATTTGTGTGTTATTTATGATAATTAGTATCGATAATTAACGTACTGTGGCCAACTCGTGTTGGGTTATTTAGTTATATGGTCATACGCAACGAAAATAACGATTCGAGAGACAAGGGTGTCATTGTTTTTCGTTTAAAAGGTGAGGAGACTAAAAAGCTATTGCCGACTATAATTTTCTGTCTTTCATGACCATAAACAACGATGATGAAGGCAATCTTAGATTTCTCTTGAGCAGGTTACACTTACATGACCAAAATAGTCGTTTTTATTTCTCGTGAATTAGTCCAATAAAACTTCTCTCCGAGCGTGTTGTTGGCAAGTAACTTTTGATGCAGTGCAAATTATTCCAGAGGCCGAGAAACTTGATTGTTCAAAAACCGGGGAGAAATCTTTGATACGTTGGATGGTTAAGCATTTTAAACTGGACAGCACCAAGTGTTAAAAGACTGCCATAGTGTAACCGTTATACACATTCTACACAATACATTGAAGTATCGAGGCCGTTCTAATAGTAGAAAAGTGAACCTGATAATGGTTCAGAGTATTTTCCAGACTATGGGAAACGAAACCTTTTCGACATTTGCAATCATAAATTAATAAAATCTTCGAATTCCTCCCTTTGTATGAATGGTGGTGATTCCTCGTTCTTCATCCTGTCAAAACTTCTACGTACTCAAGTATAACTAAACTGTGCAATTAACGTCCTTTATGGAGGATTCCTTGTGCCAGTAAAGACTCCGTGTCATGCTTGGTAAGATCAGCAGACAGTGGCTGTTAGTAGTGTCTGTAGCGCTCAGGAGTCAAACATAAACAGCACATCCTTCAGAGCAGGGATCCTCTAAGTGTTTCTTGTCAAGCATCCCGTTTGTATACACGCAGCATTCGCTCCCCCATTAACTCATAAACGTGTCAAGGACGTCACTACAATGCACAGCACGAGATTTTGAACTTAAGCACTTCTTTGCCTCACAAGTGAAGTATTGCATGCCGCCCACCACCCTGTCATCCCCTCTTAGCGCTCTGCAGTCAATAAGCATACTGCCCCTTTTAAGAATCCAGCTGCGCTTCGCTTTCATGAGAACAGCTGCGCTGTCAATTTTATGTACCAAAAATTTAGGCGTACTTATGATCTCCTACGTTCAGTCTTAAGTATTTAACTACCGTTGCTGCTAGAGCATGATTTTTACAACAGCATCAGCAGTGTCAAAAAGTAGTATCCACTTCAGTTCAATAAGAACTAGGTGCCATCTTCTATAGCTGTTTTGTGATTACTGCATAAGAGTTACTAACCCAATAATCACTATTTCAAAACAAACCACGTCATTTCCCCCTTTCTTGTTGACAACAACCAACTATATCGTTTTGTTGTAATTTTCTTATCGAGCACAACACAATATCCAACATGCGTCTGTATTAAAACATAACCAGATTTTTCTGACGTAACGCCTACGCCACCGCCCTCTCTTGTATCTTTAGTTAAGGAACATTGTCGTCGTCGTCATTGTAGTGTAATATTTTCAGAGCGTTGCTTCTTGTTTGTCGGCAAAAACCACCTGTCTATCTTCAGTAATTTGTTTCGCTCTTTCCATTGCTCACAGCGTTTCTAGTTGCTCTATCCCAATTGCATCTTGGCCTTCCCCTTCTGTTTTATCTGGTGCATAAGATTTTGGTATTGTCTTTCCATTTCATCATGTGTTACCACATGTCAAAGTATCATAATGTCTGTCTCTTCAAGTAACGAAGCATCCATTCACTTGACACTCCTGGTTCACTCTTTTCAGTTATATAACACAGTCTACGCAAACTTTAAAGTGCAATCTTAAAACTTAGTGAAATTGGGATTTGTGTCTGGACCAACTTGCTTCTTATTCAGAATTAGTCGTTTTCTCTTATCGATTTTCCACTTCTTATTTAAGTGGCCGCTTTCAACGTTAGTCTTGTGGCAATGCAACACCGTATGTTGAGGCAAGCCATTGTCCCATAAATGTTACAAATGCAAGACTGCTACGTCAGTGCAAATTTGATTGTGCACTATGTGATCTTGAGAGCTGATAGATACAGTTGGTGCAGGGAGGGTTCTTCTGGTAGTTGCAGCACCCTCCTCATGTCAAATGTCACAAACTGTTTAGCGTCACCCCTTCGCTCTCAGTGGTTGATGTTTTAAATCACTCCAAAGTAAGTGATACAACCCTAACTGTTCCTTGTGGTTACCTGCATAATAAATGCAAAAAGGTTTCCTCTGCCAATAGCACAAAAACGAAAAATCGGGAAACGGATTTACGAGGAGTTAACAAAAGTGCAACTGCTTTCTTCGTTGCCGATTGTCGTTTATCTTGACACAATGTATTTACAATGTCAAATTTCCCCTGAAAACCTCTAAATAGTCAAAACAGTGTTTCGTAAGGTGGCAAAAGTTTGTTAAACATTATGAATTTCCTTTTTATCCTAATTATCAACTGAGAACGTCGCCTTTACGCCAGTAATTCTTGTTGAATGTTTTGCCTGGTTCCTTGATTTTGCAAGGCGGGCTTAAATGGTTGCTATCGTAAGTAAAACCTTATGGTGGAATTCCTTTGAGGCTGCTGTCATGGCTCTGTGACCTTTATCTTAAAATAGGATCAGGGCAGCGGATTGGCTGTTGTAAAGGTAGTCTTTTGTTCCGTTTACTGTGTTCTTAAAAATCAGATTTTGATGTACACTGTGAAAAACAACAGCGGCAAGTAATTGCTCCATATTAGTGCTCCATATTAGTGCTAGTGCCGACTGATTTCATACACGTAGTAAGCAAAACCTGTCTGGATCTTTATTAAAATTGTTATATGTTGAGGCAGTGGTGTACCTAGGGGATGGGAGAGGCTCATAGTGCCACACCACTTTGATTTTCAAAGAAACGTTTAGAAATTGGGAGTAAGTGGGGATAGTTGTGACGTAATTGGTCCTTGTTCGTTTAACCGCCTCCTAAGATCTGCTTAAGCACATCCTTGTTACGTTAAATGCAGGGAAAGGAGTGGGGGCTGATAAGGGACCTTTTGAATCTGACATGCAACCGAGTACCAATGAGCAGAAGGCAAACATGAGACCCAGATTTCTTGGTTCCCGATCCAATTTCTTGCTTACTGGGGACAATAAAACGTGGTACGTGTACCCAAAAAGTTTTTTTTTCCTCATCTTCCTGCATAGTTGAACTGTGAACCACTCTTACCATAGAAATTAGCCAATACGCTGCCAAACCGGAAACGCTCATAGCACCAACGACCTTGGTTACGTGGTAGAAACAACAGGATTAATACAATGTCTTGTAAATGGCACTGCAAAAAGGTACATACTATTGGAGGTATCATCAAAGTCGTGTTAAAAATATTTAATAAATTAAGTCCACTTACAAGTTAAATTGGTGAAACGAATCCTTTCATAGATGATAACTATGAATTTTAATAGATTTAATGACAATTGAAAATGCCAACTTTCATACTGACTTCTTATATTCCTCTTTATTGCAGTACAATTATCACCTTGGCGTCATCGAAAAAGTTGTCATATTACTGCACAAATAACCCTTTTCTTAGTTCAGGATTTAAACTTAGTTAATTGATGAAATATGGTTAAGAATGGAGCAGATAGAATTGTTCTGTAGTGTTTTGTAAACTTGATGAAAAATTAAACCGTCTTGGCCACCCACGTTGGCAAAGTTAAGTTCCCACGCTATCCTAACCACATATTTGTCGAATTCTATACTCGACTGGTTTGAAAATCTGGCCTTAAGCATCTGGCTGCACCACAAGGTCATCGATAAATATCTTTTACTATAAACACATACAAAGTACAATAATCAAATTTAATTCTTGTCGCTGGCGGCTCTTTTATCCGGACAATTTCTTCCATTAGCAGTACATGTTTAATGAAATCTAGATTAGCTATAATACTGTTTGCTATTCAGATTTAAAAAGTACAAAGAAAGTTGTTACAGCTAGACTTTTAAGCAAAGTTTGGAATTAAAATGGGAAGACAAAAGAACTGCTTTTGTTGCTTGTAGCTCTGCAAAGAGCCAGTCGCAAGATTGGGTCAACATTTTACTGGTTAAGATCGCAAAATCTATTGGGAAAGCAGATGCCTTTTTTTAAGGAATTTTGCGGATTTAAGAAATTCAGAAAGATGAGAAATGAAGTAAAAACTATTACGCATTCCTCCTCTCACAGTATCATGTTCACTTGCGCACAAATGTAGACTTACAAATTGCAATGTAGAGAAGAATTTGTAGATCAGGCATACTCCTATCTGTTTGTATTCGGTAGAAATAGGCAAAGGTAATTATTACGTCGGTTGGACTTCTCTATTAAATTAGATTTGCTCTCGTAATAAATTCTTGTCTCCAAATACCAAGATCTTTAGTACAACATGCATACCTTACTTACATGAATACCTTATTTATTCCCCTTTTGAATCTATATCTAAGGTAGGACGAGTCAGTATTGATAACTATATTGAAATAGATCTTAATGATGTCCTTAAACACTGATACCAACTGACTGACGATTTGGATTTGTAAATGCACATCCTCAAAGCTCAAAATCGGGTTTTGCAAACTTTCACCAAGGGGAAAATGAAGAACAAAATATTTTCTTTTCCCCAAATACCATCTGCGTTGTATTGACGTAAGTTTTTTGATCTGTTAATGGCCACCACACGGAGCATATACGTCACGAGTCGTTATCCATAATGCCTTTTATCGAATCATTAATTATTTATTTCTGACATTGGGGAATACCAAACATCACGGCGCAGCACTTGTATTGTAACATCGACTGCAACTGCTGGTGTGGTCCAGCACATCGGGAAAAATATGATGTGGGTCATTTAATTTAAGCACAACTGTTATGAAAAGAAAAATTCTTGGACGACGAACTGAGTAAGTCCACGTAAATAATACTTAAGGTGCTTATTGTCGACATCCGTAATTACCAGAACTCCTTCAGAAGCAAGAGTTTGTGTTCTGCTGCCCGTATAAAACAGCTGCTTTCACAGAGTTAAATCTGCATAACTTGATCAATGACAATAAGGGTTCCAGGAATATACGTGCATCACAGGACGCTAAACTGGAGTTGCTCTCAGCTTCTTTTAGTGTTAGATAAGTATCCTTGAAATACAGAGAACTCTCACAATCCCCGAAAGTTATCTTGGTTTAGGAATTGTCCCTTGTTTAGGATGATGGGGTCATAGGAATTTCTGTAGGCTACTAAGCCTGTTATTATGAAACATATTTTAGGCAAGCAAACCATTGCCATGGTAGTATCCATGTCTTCTATTTCTCTGTTAAAGGAAATGTTCTGGCTTTCAGTATTAATATAGTTTTTCATTCTTCATTACCTTGATTTAAAAAATTCTTAGTTTGGTAGAGATGGGAGGTGCTCACTGTCAGTGTTCACACATGTATTTTTGCATCTTCTAAAATTTTGCTACCGAAATTGTTTTAAGGATTAACAAAATTACACATTTTCTAATGGATTTTGTATGGAGCTACAATGACCTTGTGTAGAAAAAGCAGATGGCAACTATCTATGATTTTCTAATGACGCGTATCAACTGATAGAGTGACCTCGCACTGTGGCAATCAAGAAAATAAGCTGATGGAACTATCTGCACCATCAATTCTGGCAGTGAAGATATTTAAAACAAATTATCAAAACAATTTATCAAAGTTGGTCGTACCTTTGCAATGTTTATGGAAATTTTAGCAATAGGTATACTCACCCCAAGTATCAGAAAGCCAAAATATACAAATGTTTGGGGGGGGGGGGAGAGGTAAAAGTGATGATATACTAAGAGATGCGGCTCTTCTTTAACTGATATTTCCTTCTGACAAATTTATCAATAATCCGTAAGAAGTAAATAAATGGCTGTTATCCTATTTTACTAGGAATACATGCGGCAGCTCCCTAGCAAACTTTTGCCGCTCATTTCTGACCCCTAGAAATGAAGAAGCTGAAGTTTTGTGCTTTAAATTTTTGTTTGTTTGTTATTTTGGATTAGAAACATTATCCAATTGGGTCACAACTTGCATCTGAAAATGTAAATGTTGTCGAAAGTCGCGTAAAAACTTTTAAAACTGTTTCAGTATTCAAGAATAGTAGGAACGTGTGCCAAAGTTTAAGGGCTGAGAAGTTACACAGAAGGGGAGACACACTCTAGCAGAATAGAGTTATAACTTTCTAAGTACGGTAATAGGGCGTAAAACCCTTTCAACATGCACACTATCTCTTACACGTGCTCTTGTCTCTCAGCTTTGATGTGTGATAGTTACATAGGCAGTGACGACAAACGATACTTTACCACTAATATCATTTTTCGATCACCCATTTTGCCATATGCAAAGAAAATTGATGAAAATAGACCAAACCCTATAACTTTACATACACTGGTTTGTAGTTTGTGTACAACTGTATTAGTTTTTTTATATTGGTGGCATTGGCATAAGCAAAGATATTTAACTAAAGAATTTGTTCAATTTTTCAAAACTAGACATACTTTATAATGCTCTTGTACTAGTTTGAAGGATTATACTATTTTATACCAGCTATACCTTGAAAGTAGAGCATCTAGAGTTCTGGGTATGTGAAGCGTAAAGTGCCTTTCCTAAGGGCACAACACCGTGGAGTTCGACAGGGATTGAGTCACGGCCATTGAGTCATTAGTACAATGCCCTAACCACTCTGTCACCGGTGGCTCCAAATAGTCTTTGGCCAATCTGTTCAAATATCTTTATTGTTATAAATTGTTTTGTGTGGCGATTGTTAACAGATTTATAACCCTAGCTATAACGATCATTAAACTCGTCATAAAACTGATTTTATTTTAAGTCAAGATTTAACAGAACACTCTGATGATGATACTAATGCTTACCCTCTTGTAATACGAAGGTATGTTAAATGTGTGTTGTGCGAAGCTTTTAGATAGTATTTCATCAAGAATATCTTTTACTGCTTATGCCAATGCGGGAGATAACATAATTCTCTCATTGTACATTTAAGCACTGACATATAATACATTACACTGTGAAACATCCAAAAATAAGAATACATCAATACTAGTTAGCTAAGTACCCCTTTACGTCTCAGCGATAACCACTTTAGTTACGACTTAATCCTTACTGTTTTTGTGAAACAATATATATATCTATTTGTCGGACATTTGCGATATATTTATCTACTTGCACGTTTTGCGTTTCAAACGAGTTACATCGAAACAAACCACTACAGGAGAAAATGATATATCTACAGTACTGTATTAACTGACTACGTCCAGCAATATTTTGTAGTACTTAAAGCTAAAGGATCACAATTATCAATAAATTCCTTGGATTTACTTGTCGAACATATCTATCGAAATTCAATTTCAAAAAACTGAAGGTGTATGTTTACGTATCTCGCCAAATAATAAAAATGTAGGTAAACATTGAATGACTCCTAGTCTGTGTCCTTTACACAATTCCGTACGATTTAAAGACATGTTTCTTTTGTGAGTGTACTTGTGACGAAAACACTTATAATTTATTAGGATACCCACTGCACTGACATAAATTACCTTTAATTGTTCGGCCCGCAGATGTCCTTCCTGAAAGCACCAAGTACCACTTTTTTTTCTGTTTGCAAACCTATACTAGACTTAATCGTACACAATATTGCATGTGTCATGTTACCTTCAGTTTGTTGATTATATATAAAGCTTTGACATCCGAACAATTTGTCGAACGACATAATTAACATCTGTTACAAAAGAATGATGTACTAAATATTTGATTAAATTATATTTTGGAAGTGTCCAAAGTATGATTACTTTACGATAAAACACACTTTCTATTCGTAACGCACAACCCTATTTTGAATCTTAGCCGCTCTGCAAAGACATTCTTTTGGCATGATTGTAGCTCAATTTCGCATTTTTCTATTGCGCGAAGACAGAACAACAGCAGCTTACTGAAATAGTTGTATGGTGTCAAATTTGCAACGATTAATATATTGTTAATGTGATAGGTGAACAATTTCTATAACTTGTAGGGTCATATTATATGTCTTTGACAGGCGTCAGTGACCAGGTGACTCTCTGCCGTAAATAAGTATTCTCGACGAACTTTAAATGATGGAGTGTAAGATGCAGGTATTACTCTGGCCTAAATTATCTTAAAATTTACCAAGTATTCCTTTTTTTTAAAGATAACCACTTCGTAACTATACATAACACTTGATTCTGTTGGACGTGCGCACATGCATTTATATAGGCTTTGTTTTCACAGATGGTATAGGTCACCGAAATTACTTATTATTTGGCATGAAACATCCTTCCCCTTGTCTTTGGAACAAATTTAATACCTACTTTTTTCTGTGTTCAAGTTCTTTGAGAACACTCTAATATGGTCTCTATCTTTGAACCAAAAGGCTAATAGATAGTCCTTCCTTTTAGGATCCTATACAGCAGCTAAACAGCCAAGGGTGTCGTCTTATTCTATTCGAGTATTGTTTTAGTTTTATTCATTTACACGCATCTACCGACATATAATATGATAACAATAAAACCTTATGCGACTTTCTTGAGTAAAAGAAATGTCGATAATGCAGACCAAATTTTTAACTAACAAAATCTTTTCAGATGAATCACAAATAAAACCGTGTGTTCAAAACATCTTTCGGATATGCGCATTGTCGCTTTAATACATCAAACTAAGCATAAAGTGGGCAATAGAAGGATGCAACTGTAATTAATAGACATTTTCTTGTTAAAATAGAACACCAATACCAAACAAACGTGGACACAATCCCATACTCAGCAAAGCTAAGTATATATATACAGTACGTCTGACGTCTTAAGTTGGAAGTAATTTACGTCTGGCACAATATAATTGTACACCATTTTATGCTGTTTTACTCAAAGTATAGTATTTATTTGCTGAATATTTATTGTCATATATTTTATGGATGTAATAATCATTTTGTAACAGGTCCAAATATGTTAGTTAAGTCAGAAATGAAATAAATTATAAATTAACTAAATGTAACGTCCTGTAATGCAAATAACTCGAGGCCCAAAATATGATTCAAGGAAAACGTGCTGTTTAAGATTTGTCCCCCTTCGTTAGATTTTAACCACGAAAAAGAGACGTAGTGTCCTTTAACATTCTGCAAAGGGACATTTTGAATAGTGAAAAACTGGTTACATTATGCACCTAGCGCAATAGAGATCTACAATCTGAGTCGAGAAGCTTAGTTTGAAAGGGCCCATGAACGTCCAACTAAATGATTTTGTAACGAAGTCTGCTATACTACAAATCCATTGTGTTTAGAGTGATAAATATTATATTAAAATAAGAAATGAAAAAGAAGATGGTATGTTGATTATTTGGAAGCTTTGTCCTGAAACCAATTTCTTTTACCCTACATCATTTCCAATTTGACAGCTTTTAAAGAAACTTATCCTTGATTGTATTATTAAATACAGCAAGTAAGGGATGCTGCAAGGTTGTAACACAAATAATCATGAATAATCTTTACAAAAAAAATCATATTTTTTCCAACCCATGATAAACGTAGACTTCATCTAACGACTGAGAAGATTTGCTACCAATATAACGATGTTATATAACATTACTTTTTAGGTATTAAGAAAATATACTTGTGCCGCATGACGTGTTTGCATAATTAGTCCAGTAGGCAGCAACTTTATTTTGCGCCAAACCGTTTATATATATATATCTAAGGGTAAATATTGTTACATTAGCTCCATTCCCCTCTACAAAATTGCTATTACACTTACAATGTAAGTGCCTTAGATTACTTGTATTGTTAGAAAATTAAATATCATCTCAAAAACACTCTTTAACGCAACATTTGGAACAGCTGCTTGATCAACCCTGTTAAGACCGAACTTTTTATGGCTTGGGTGAAAGCCAGTATATTTTTCCTCAGACTTTGTCTCTTAACTTGATTGAGGATATCTTTAGATCAAGGATAAAATAAACAACAACTTGTGCCATGACGTCATCATGTTGTATGACGAGGTCATCACCTTTGATCGTTTGAGGCATACATTCGGAAGTCAAGTTTTGATATAATCATAAGGGGGTTCTTTACAGAAAACAACTACTGCCGTTATTTAGCAAGGTTGAAACGACGTCCTTAGTGATAAACATTAAAAAACATTTTGTCTCAATTTAAACTAACAGCAAAATTAGAAACGTAAAAAAATCCAGTCATCTCAGGTTAAGGGAAAAGAGAATTCGTCATGGGGCACTCCGAGCCTTAACAGGGTTAATTCTCTTGCTCTGTCGAAGGCCTGGGTAATCATTGATCCACTAGTTCGGCAACTTTCCGTTTAACAATGGCATATTTAATGCACTTAAAGTACCAAGTGCGCTCCATGCAGATCCTTTGTCTTCTTTCTATTATTTTAAAGCATGGTATCCCTAAGAGATCAAAGTAGAGATAGTGAACCTCGTGAGCAGCAGAGGTACCAAGAGCCTCTAAGCATTGTTTCAGCTTATTGTCACATGAACACGCCGAAACTGTGTAAGGTCGCCAGTTAAAATAATTATATTTGGTTTTCCATGCCTTGATGGTAGAGTTGCATTGATCATGTGTTCTGCAGCACATGTCTGTGTTCCGATGTACGCCAAGCTCATTGAAATTTGTTGCTACGCTTCCTCTTCCACACCATTTAGTTCCTTGAGATGAGAGAAGATTGAGAATAATATCATAGGGTTTAATAACGTATTTATTTAACCGCACATGGATTGCACGCGTGGCTCGGGGGGGGAGGGGGGGGTGCTATTAAACATCAAGTTCATACCCTCACTGATATCTTAAGAACTTTTCTTAAAGTCTTTGAACGTTTTCTGACTTCTAAAATTTAATGGGAAAAATTATATGAATTTTACTTTTAGAAAAGAACTACTCATCTTTTTGTATACCCTTAGAAATTTTTATACCCCAAGCTATGAAAAATGTTACGTGGCCCATGAATGTTGCAAGTAATTAATATTAAAGGTATATTAAGATGAAGTGAAAGTGGAAGTAGCTTTACTTTCTTAGTTTCTTCGTTAGTAGACTTTAAAAAAGAAAAACGTAAGGCTGCGCATGTTTAGGGTTTCAATGTCGTACACAAGACCCCTCCCCCTAATTCACAGGCGGCTCCTATGTGGTAGAATTATTGTGTACTATAGACGTCTGGCGCAATTTCATAAAATATACCAGCTTTACTGTTACTTTTTAACGTATATCCCTTGATGAAGGTTTTTTATAATTGCTCAATCCTATACTTCTGGTAATCTCCAGAAAACACAAAAGGTTTTTTCATCACCCTGTCGTATTTGGCAGAAAACAGTTAGCTTCTTAACACCATACTTTCATAGTAAACTTCGCTTCTGTGCAATACTGCTACTCTTCTACAGTTTGTTCTTGGCTATCTTCATGTATTCTCTCTACGTACTGGACTGCTGATTGGACTGAACCCAATTGGACTGCTGATTGGACTGAACCCAATTGGACTCCTGATTGGACTGAGCCCAATTGAACTGCTGATTGGACTGAACCCAATTGAACTGCTGATTGGACTGAACCCAACTGGACTGTTGATTGGACTGAACCCAATTGAACTGCTGATTGGACTGAACCCAATTGAACTGCTGATTGGACTGAACCCAACTGAACTGCTGATTGGACTGAACCCAACTGGACTGTTGATTGGACTGAACCCAATTGGACCCCTGATTGGATTGACTGGACTGAACCCAGTCAGGACTGAACTGGGCTGAACCCAAAGCACACCAATAAGAAAATGAAAGCCCATGTTAAGACGCAAACATCTAATAGGAAGCCTTACTAAGAAGATTAGAAAAGATATATCTATAATGTCAACATGATATCTGGGGAAGGGGTAAAAAGTCAATTGTTCTTAAATAATGTAATGTATTTTCATCTTGATGAAAATGTGGGTCTGAAAATTTTACTTGTAAATGTATGGTTCTTAGCCTATTACAACCTATGCAAGGCAACCGTTTGAGCGATGACGATCTTATTGGGGTTTTACTACACGTAAACAATCCTACCAAGCTTTCTTAAAAGCCAGAAGAATTCATAAAATCATTGTTATCAATGTTCTTTATTGTCTATCAGTCCAGTTTGCCAGTATACATTGCATTTGTAAACGGTCCAGGCACGATTCAGTAGCTCTTTTCCAGATGCTCACAATTTCACTTCATGTTGACCAGAATAATTATACGAAATGAATACAAAGGATTAAAACGCCGCTGTTAAATAAACAAGGTATTTAATTTCTAAGTATGATGTAGATGTAACTATTGAAATACATGTAGGAAATTTGTAACGGAACTACATTGTTGACCAAAAAGTACTGTTTTGGTTTACCGATCTTGAAAACGGTAATGTAACAAGAGGACATCTTAATACTTTTCACACAAAGATTAATCTTTTGATGGTTAGTTACGTCGGTGTAGGTCGTATTTAATATTCGATAGCAGCTGAGTCGCTTTTGGAATCTAAAGACTTGTTTTAACGTACCTAAACTGATTAAAGATTGTGTCCAGGCACACGCTGTGAGAACCCTCTTACTTTAAGGGAGTATGAACTTGATCAATACGTCATACGAATATTACAATACAGGAGTAACCAATAGTCTTAAAGGTACCAAAAAATTTGTATTTGAGTATAATCCTTGTAGAGGACCGCTATCTACAACTATCATTGCGTAGTGATAAGAGATATCTGAAGCAAGAGAAGGCTTAGTGTGCAAACGAATTTTGTTTATTTTACTATATGAAGATTCCCTTTTGTGACTTATGTCCGTACTCGTGGTGATACGCCTTTGTGTACAGTTAATAATGTCCACGCTTTCACTCCAGTACATTTATTCAAATTTAGAAACTTAATTTTTATTACTTATATACTGTATCATATTATAGTTTTATATGTACCAGAATGTTTTATATAAAATATATGTGCTTTGTCATTTGAAGTAATGAAAACATTGATCAAACATTGATAATAGATTTCCTGTTATTATTTTGTCGTCTTTCTAGCGTAAAATATATTTAAACTTATATAATGCGCATTTGATTGTAAGATGTATAACGCACTATATATTTCATTGCATTACTGCCTTATAAATTAATATGATTGGATCAATTTGTACCTGACTAAAACCGTTGCCAATACTCAATAACTGACAGAGAGTGAGTTCTGATCAATTGTAACAAGTTTTTTGGTCCCATCTATCACCTTAATGACATGCACTACAATCAGGGCAGGAATTGTACTGTATCTTCAGTGGTCTACAAACTGCAATTTTATACTTGAAAAACTTAGTATTTACTAACATTTTAGAGATCACGTGACGTATACGTGAAGATAGAACTATTAAACAAAAACAAAAAATGGAAAGAGAAGATTTATAATAAAGCAAGCAAACATTCTTTTAAGAAGTTACAGAAACGTGTGACTCAGGGAGGGTTTTGCTCCTCGTTGATTGTGCAGGATATGTATTCGTAAAGATGCAGACAATATCTAGAGGTTGTGTAAGTTCACAAGCTTTCGCTCAAACAATTTACAACTTTACAATTGTTTGCAACGACAAATTAAGAAAAGACATCAAAATGCAAAAGCTTATTTCAACACTCACCTGGGTATATAAGGATGTTTCGTTTGCGTAATTGATGCATCTGCTTTTGGAGCTCTTTTTTTCTGGCTTCACTAACCTTCGAACTTTGCCCGTATATTGTTCCAAGGCAAAATAGGATTAATGCAATCTGCAACTTCATGTTTGTTCTGCAATGATATTGAACAAAAAAGGCAAATTTATCTATTGAAGAATGGAAAAGTTAGTGTAAGCCCTACTAACTTTAAATGTGCTTGGTTTGACTTGCGTAATATTTAACCAATCATTGTGTGACACTGTTTGGCATTAAGTGCTGTAGAACAAACTGCGAGCTACTTGGACAATCCTTAAAGATCTAAAACCTGCAGTAGTTAAATCAAATTGCCTGCCTTCTTTCCATTTCATACGATTCTGCTCCATCTATCAAACAATCCCGACCTTGTAGCTGGATATTTCCTTCCTAAAAGTCACAACTTGGTGTTTATAACCACTCAATGCTGTTGTAGACGTAGAGATTGCAGAAAATGTTGAGAGCACATGTTTCCTAATCTACGGAATAGAGATTGCTTTATACCACAGGAAACGTCTATTCATCACACAACAAATAAAATATTAACATACTTACGTCGTCTTAATGATCAAGCTGTCAACACGAAGAAGCGCTTGTAAACAAGCAGTCCAAACTCTCTTCTTCGTTAGTTTGCAATAGAAAGCTTTTATTGACGTGTCAATTATTAAATCATTAAAACGTCTGATATATTATGAAAGTTCTGATGATATGGCAATAACCAGGTCACTACCAAAGCTTTCCATGACAAGATCTGATATTGGTAGTTTTGTTTCAACTATGAAGTAACAACTGTATAAAGGTTTACGAATGCATAGTTTTCCAAACTCGTTTTCCCACGTCAATGCATTAAAAAGAAATTTACAGCAAAAAAATTTTCCGATAGCCTCCGTTGTAAGCCTTTCAACTGTTTAAATTTGTTTAAAAATACGAAGTACTGACTTTGATCCCAGAAACCGAAGTGGAGTGGAACAAATCACAGATGTATCTTGTTTCCCTTCACTGGGCAGGCAGTACGGGTGAATCACGAAGCCAAGGAGGTGTCACACTAGACACAATCTTTGAATACCTCTACATATACTTTCAGACGATGGAGTCGTTCAATGCAAAGTTAAAAACTATAGAAAATCTGCATAGACGTGTGGCCAAGGATATATTTATTGAAACATAAATGATAACTTCTAATCCTAAATTATATGATTACAGAATTAATAATCAAAACCACTTACAAAAACATTACTGAACATAACAGTCACAATTCAAAGGTAATATTATTTTAATCCTTTCTACTTTAATACTGTAGTTAATTGACTTACCTTGTAAATGAGCTGACAAGAAACAAGAAACAAACAAACAAAAAAAACTATTGAAGTCTACTAACTTTCTATGATTCTCCCATTAATGACCATAGATAAGCATATAGCGATAACAGAAAGAAAGCATGGAATCGACATATCAAGAGAAAATGGTAACAAAGAATGTGCACCGGAGGAAAATTGAAGTCGCTGAGATGATCAAAATGCTACATGTACAAGATTCAAAACACTTATTGTAACGACAAAAGCTCAAAGAACAATTCTGCAGAGACGCGGCAAGATACTAAAGCAATAATTTTGTACATTTTACAATCGATCAGGATCATGACAACATTTTCAATAGATACTCTATTTGAAAAGGTTTGGTTTTTAGAGTAGTCTGTACATAGTATCATCTCACAGAGAAATTGCAAATTAACTAGAGTAATAAATTATGTTTGAATAAATTCCTAGTAAGCACAATAAAGCAGTTGATCATAGTATGACATATTTCAATTTAGTCAACCAGTAGTGTTTGGATTTTTTAACAAAATTTTGGAGTAGTCTATAGCAATTGATTTTCTATATATATGCAAAACACGGTAGTCCTGTGCGTGTCTTGAAATAAGGTAAAGATTGGTCAACTTACCAGATCTAGTTAAACACTCATTTAAAATAGATTACTATGTCCTATGTAAATCAAGGTAGTCCTACAACGAAGAAGGTTGTCAGTTGTCGAGAGCATGTACTTCACACAAAGTAACTCAAGGCAATAATTTCAAGCCTAAAGAAATTCATTGGCAAGTAACTGTACTTCCATGGTTAATTGTGAACGCTTGAAGTATTGTCATTAGTAAATGACAATTTGAGGTGTTAATGATGATACTCAACCGATGAATATTAATAATCGTCCCTCTAAATAACCAAAATTGATATGACTGTGTATGAGCATCTTTAAAACTGCATATCAGTGGAAACCTATTCCTATGCGTTGATATTGGATCGGCATCCTTTACGTAATCAATTATGCAAAAGAATTCTTAATTCAATGAGTTAATGAGCATCCGTATCCCTGACCGTTTCTTGAATAATGCACCACAATTGACCTCTACTCATTTTTATAACATCAGTATATTTGATCAAGGCTAATAATTTACTCACTTCTGCCAAATATTATAAGTTGGCTCTAGGGATCTTTGTGCAATATTACATTAGATGATTTCAGGACAAACAAAATTCTACTAAAAGTTGCCAATCGATAGTATATTTCCAATATTTTGACTTCAGGCGTAAGCTGATGTAAAAATTCTGCTCAGGCAGCTTCATGTCGTGCACGGTTTATTTATGTTTAGGCTTTATCCCAGGTCATGCCTTGGTTAACGCCGTTTGTTTGTAAACTATCCATAAGTTTCTCGTCTTGCTTTTCCTCGTGGTTTTCACCACGAATACCTAGCCGACACTATTGTTTCACCAATATCTATCAAAGGATCAGTTAGGCCACTAGTGGTAAACCAACAGTAATATTTTCATAACAAATAGAAAGGCTTTTTACGGTGAACTTGATATTAAGAAGCAAGCAAACTCTAAAAATCAACATTAGGTCCTAAAAATGCTGACGCTTTGCAAGGACTAGAATATTGGAAACAAGCGACAAAGGCTGGTTTGTACAAACCTAAAATCAACATTTTGATCATAAAATTTTTATCACGACTAGAATATTGGAATCAAGTAACAACAACTGATTTGTAGAATTGATTTGTAAACGTGAACCTCGCCGAGAAGAATTGTACTGAGGCCTAAAGAAGTATCAATAGTTACTGGAATACAGCACATGGCGTACTAAAAAAATTACATACCTCACTTTGCTAGAAATTAAAGCAGAGGTTTTTTAAAAACAGTACAAGAGTAATTATTATCTATTTAAATCAGAAAGATCTGTGACAGGCAATCGTAAAGATACTATCATTGGTGAACAGTTGGATAAAAGATAATTTCAAATCTTTGTAACTATGTCTCTCCTATAAGAGTTAAGCGTGTGTTAGCTCCATGTGGCCCTGCTAAGGCCAGAGATGTATGAAACTTTTATGATCTTACTACACTCTTAAGTATTTTTTTGAAGACAACTAGCTTTTCTCGACAATGATTATTTTATGGAGTGAATATGGCATCACAACGGAATGAAATAAAAGTTCACTTCAGTCAGGCCTTCCTTTTTCATGGTGGTAGAGATGTTCTGTTCAAAGTTGAGAATGATATGGTGAGCATTTTAAAGATTCATCTCATTAAACTTTAAATCATGCCTATCAAAACCTCGTTACAGTAAATAAAACGACTTCATAAGTTGATGAATTTAGCAAAATTTACAGTGCTTCCTTAAGCTCTTTTGGAAGTTGAAACCACCGTTGCCAACAAGTGGAATGATTTTTGAACGTAAGACTTTGCTTATGGACATTTTGTGGATACGTTACTTCATGCAACAAGGAAAAATCTTTCCTGAAAAAATGGTTTGGTGACGTCACCACTTTTGTATTCTACGCTTCATTTGTTTTACCCAATGATCCTTATTCTTACTGTTCTTTCTACCCTTTGCTACAGTAATTTTACTGTAATAAAACTCATCATGTGAGATAATATATTGTACTACGATTGTATCGTCTTATCTGAGATTAAGTAAAAATTAAGATTGAGTGAAAAAAGTATATTTGTCTGTTAAGCGAATCCTTTCCAAAACTTTTTAATATAAGATCTTAATACTTTGCTGAT
>JAAAKM020000233.1:14237-27405 GCA_010016025.2 Alatinidae sp. Z8VKAUB7J3 | reverse complement strand
ATGGCCCCACATCATTGAGGTATAGAAATTGAGGATATCATATGTTTTGACTGACGTCACTGCAAACTCATTAAACGAGAAACTTCAACATCGTCAATAATCTCTGGTAAAGCAAATACCTTGGGTAAACTTTTCACACTACATACTTATCCATTAAAGAAGGCATACAGCGTACTATTTCTGTGTTTGGAACTCTTCTATTTTCTATTTTTAATGTCAGGGCGTGGCCCGTCATTTCATACCTGAGAGGGAGGGGGTAGTTGTTAACAAACCAAACCCTTGTTGTAATGATTAAAATTAGTAACAACTACTACCACAACTATTTCTAATTCTGTTAATGGACTAATGATGCCTTATTTTAAATTAAAGGAGTAACGTACGAAAGAAAATAATTTCCCAATTACCATAACTATATATAAGACCAAGAGTCTATAAATATGACATCAGTTTACGAGTCAGTCAGTTCAAGCATGTTTGCTAAATAAGTTTGCTGTTCTCGGCAGCACGAATCATCATTCTCCAGTTGTCCCGATTACTCTGTTGCTGGGACTACCCTGAAAGACTGATACTCATCCAGTATTTGATGTTTATAAAAACTGTTTCCTAGGGCATCTTTTCTTTCGTGTCCCTGGGTGTTAGCCGACCACGATGTCCCTGACCAGATAACTTTATGAGAATTAGTTTAAATGTTTTCACGAGTTGTTCCAGCATAAATGTGTCTCATTCACTTCTTACATGGGTTAGATCTTCGAGTTCAGACCATATTTTTCTAAGAAGTGAGGGGGCATGTCTCAACATTTCCTCCCATGGCCTAACGTACGAGCGATTATAATCTTGATTAGACACGCAACACCTTAGCCCCTCTTACAGAGGCAGGTCCATGATTTGCATTAGATGGAGGCTGGAAGCCCATTCTTCTTCCACATAAAAGAGAAAAGTGGTGCAATGAGGATTATTTCACAGATTTAGGAAAACTGCTTCCTCCTTGCGCTAACTATCAATGCTTAATATGGCTTTGTTTCACAGGGCGATGCCATTATGACATCCATTCCTTACATCAAAAAGAGATGGATTTTGAACCATAGATTTTATTCCTTGAGAATAATAGGTCACTTGGCTCTCCTCTGGGTGTTGACGTCATACATGAATGGTCCCTGTCGAAAGTTATGAGTTTGGTAAACAGGATCCTGATGATATCTTTCTGCTAAATCAATGACGGAACAGAAAGTCAAGTTGTGGATTTAGGAACCATACACGCGCATTAGGAGGGGGAGGGATAAATGGGTTATTGAATACTAGAACCTATTGTTCTTTTTGACGACAAGGAGGGGAGAGGTCTCCGAGAATGGACAATTATCGGGGACGTCTTAAATGTATGGTCCCTTATAGAGTATGCTACCTCTAAAAGGAATACTCAAAGTAGAATTCATAAGGCATTTGCCCTGCAACCGAATCCTGCTCCTAGCAATTTCTCAGGTCCACAAAAGCCACGTTTATGCAGTCAAAACGGCGTTCCACATTTAATCGAGGTACCAATGTTACATTTTCGAGAGGTAAAGGGCAACGGAGTCTGTATTTTGCTCTTGTCGTTTTTCTTGCTTTTCCAGCTTCTTCATATATCGAGAGCCGTTATTCTGAATATTTATTCCTGACCTCGAAGGTTAAGAGCCTCACTACGGCTCAAACTCAAACCGTCATATCCCACCATATCTTGGTTTTCATCGCCTCCATGATCCTAGCAGGTTCCATATAAATCGTCCCTTCTTTCGCGCCTCTTGCCCTTCCAATAAGCTACTAAACCCAGTGCTAGAACGTCCCTGGTCACCCTTCCGTCACTTTCAGATCTTGTCAAAATTATGCCAATGGTCACCAAAGTATGGATCGCATTACCCTACAAGTGGGGGCTATGCCTCTTTTGTTACGGGTAACAGTCAGCTGGATACTTACAAGGTCGGTTTGTATTAGCTAATTCATCTAAACCCACCAACGACCCCTTAACGACAAATAATTGTGTTCTTGACCCGCACAAGGAGACCTCCCGTTATTCGAAACGGCGCTTTCAATTGCTATGAATTAACGAAATATAAAGATACTACAACTATGTCATCACCTGGATGATACAAACAAAACTTTGTAATGTATTTCATAAAAGCACAGCCCACTTACAATTCCATCGAAAATCTTGAAATGTAGACATTTATTTCCTAGATTGACGGTAAGTACCCGAGGCTACGGAGAAAGATCACAAAAGAAACAGTAAAGTTAAAGATTCAGAATTTACAACCTGTATTTCTACAAGGGGGTACTACAGGGTTGCCATATAAAACATTAATTGAAAGTCCTGGACTCTCCCGGACCTTCAGCGATACTTTTTCTTATTTCCCTGGATATTTTTCTGCATATTTCCAAGGATTTCCCTGGATTTTTGTCAAAAATAGAATTGGATTGTAGGACTTCGTACGTCTTTTTAAAGGGTACTGTATAACAGCCCAGAACCAACAACCACATCAAAAATTTTAAACTACGCTTAATAGTAATTTACTCAAGTTGAAAACTCCACATAAACTAATCTCATAGACGATCAGAGAGCAATAATAAGTTTTGTTTCAATTTATGGAGTTTCCTACAATTACATAGCACGAGATAGCGAAAACATTGGCTACTTAAAAGCCTTTTTCGTCTGACACTGCTCAGACTACTATCGCCAGAATGACCGAAATGCTATGTGCGAAAGAGTATACCCAATTGTATGTTTGAGGGAGCCAATCAGAAATTGGACTGCCTGAATGGCTTGAGTTTTTGGACCAATCTGCGTCCACTACAACAAGATTAATTAAATACGTTTTCTCACTAGGCTTATTGCTTCGCTATTTCGTGCAAAATCCTTGCTTTGTGCAACAAACAAACTATTTCCTGCAATTTTAAAACTGGGAACAGGTAAATAAAGAAGGGAAGAACTTGTGGAATGTCTGACATGGCAACACGATGAGATATTAATTCGAATAAACTTTACAAAAAATCCGTGGGACAGACATTGTGTGGAATTCCAGTCTCGTGCCTACCCCCCCCCCCCTCCCCAGTTATCGTACGCAGAATCAAACTTAGGGCGCTAAAACATACGTATTATCGACGATTCTGCGTACGAATTTACGCCAGTTTGGAAACGTGAGGCTCGACCGGGAACGAAATAATTACTTCGGAAGGTCGTTTTGGAACCTTCGATACTATTTCCGGCCTCGCACCAGGCTAGGGTTCTACTATTGACGATACTGATAAAGGTAATGGTATTCTTATTGAAGAAAGAAGACGATAGTGGCGCAGGCAAAGCGATAACTGTGCAAAAAACCCGGAGCAAAAATATAATTGAATCGGGAGGTAAAACTCACCACATATGTCCCGCTCCTAATTAAGTATGTGCCATTGGGGGAATTGAGAAGTAACCTGAAAAAGGCAGATGAACTGATGATAACAAAGAGCTAAACATCAAGTCCGAGACTGTGAGATTTAAAAACAGCCTTTAACAGTGGATATATAGGTTTAAGCCAAAAACGCGTTAAACCGACGTAACGGCGGTTTAAAACTTTGTATGCACCATTAAAGGTTGTCTTGAAATTTTGTTGTACTAATCAAATTTTCAAACTGGATGAGGGATGGATGAGGGATGTAATTTTGTTGAAAAGAACAGTGCCAATTTTTCTCAATGGTTCAGAGTTGTGGGATGAGCTTGTGCAAACAAGTTTCATAAACTGTCAAGTCATACAAGTAGTTAAAATAAGCGACACAGACAAGGCGCCGGGGGAGCAGGGGCTTTGGCCCGCCCAAAATTTTGGTGAGATACGTTTTCGAACTTCTGTTTTAAAGTAAACAAATATGCTTAATAACAAATTGAAAATTTTTAAGAAATGCTGCGTGTAAGAACTAGAGAAGAACTGTGGAATCGCTCTTTGATTTTGTTGTTTTGAAAGAAGTAAACACGTACCTTGCTTGCCTTTCATCAAAGATTTCTTGGTTCTACTTTCTTGGTGGTACAGTATATTAAATACTTTACAAACCCTTTTTACCGGGCAATAAAATAACGTTTATCAAATAAAAGCTTTCGCACGTCACTCCATACGATTGATATGATCAGTGTATGGCAAAAACGCTTAGCAAAATGAATCCGTTACTCAACGCAATACTCAATCGAATTAACTTGTTTTTTAACGGTATTTGCTTAGTAGAGGTATTCGTGTTTAATTAGATTTCAAATTTGACATGGGTCGTCAGTGCTTACACTAAAAACTTTGGGCTAAGAAGTATATTGTTCCGGGGAAACTTTTAATTGCGCGAACAATTTCTTTTTACAATTAAATGCCTCGCCCGTACTCACATAAACTGGTCGGAACTTTGCTCGGACAATAGGAATTGGACAAGGAGGCTAATTTTGATCAGTAGAGGAGTACAGAGTTCGTACTTTTCTTCTCTTCCGTGTGTCCTTAGTTTTCCGAGCTATCTTTCATATACTCACCTAACCATTTCAGCCGTTTAAACGATAATATAAAATTTTCTTCATCGGCAATACAGTGATAATGAATGACATTTTGATACAAGTTTAAAACATTCATATAAAGAATTTAATTTCGTTTTCCTTAACGTAAAATTGAGGTTACCAAGCCAAAATCATCAACATGCAAAGATTCCCGGGTCTTTAAGGACCCTAGCTGCAGAAAATGAGGTAACAGAACAAAGCATGATATACAGACAAATTCAAAGCAGGCATGGATCTGCAAACGATGATATCAGATACATACTCTTGTGCTCCGTTTCGTTCCAGTGTCATCTTGATGGCACTTACTGGTAGCGGATCTCTTTCAGCTTCCTCTTCCTATGTTAAATTAAAAACGATTACAACTTAATCTGTCGAACTACTATCTGTGTTCATAGGCCTACTAAATGCTTCCCCTCGCAACGTTAGTATATTGTACAATACACTAATATATGTTGTACCGTGTGAACTACTTCATCTCCATCCAAAGATGCCAGCGACCGCAAGTGGCAAGTGCACATACATGCAACTACAATCGATAGTATTATATGCAGATAGCTTGACCTAGGGCACACAAATCATGGTTACATCTAAAAACTGTATTTAAGCATGTCGTTTCCACTACGTAACGAGAGTCGTTGTGGCTTAACGAGTGTTTGCAGTTTAGTAGAGTGTCACCTATAAGAGGATTTCCTCCACCAAATATACTTTGATGTTAAATTAATGTATGAAAATCTTGCGTGATACATCCAACAGTATAGGCATTTTTGCAGCAGTGTTTCTAAAAAACTATATTAAGCATGTCGTTTCCACTACATAACATTTGTATATAGGTGCAGTTGATGGCGTCTTTAAATGGAGCTGAAGTAATTTTTTAATGCCCCTGCAAATACGTCTGTACTGTTGAAAGTATCAAGCAATATGTCTTAAAGATATTTTTGACCTTTCAAATCCAGTTTCAAGTATATTCGATTAAGATGTATCTTTTTATAGGTTAAACTCGAAACTAGTGGAAATATTTTCAGTATCTTGCAGAAAATACTGTAGTGAATACGCCCTTGCCACTACGTAACCTGTCTTTAGGTTTAGTAGCGTATTGAGAGGAGTAGATGAAGTGGCAAGAATGGAGCGGGGTATGCTCGTGGTTCCGGACGCAAGCCCATGGAGGGCAAAGTATTCTTTACTTTTATTACTTTACTTTTCTCGTAAACATATAGCACATTATACAAAAAGGTGACTTTTCCTAGGCCGATTTTAAATGTATCAACATTATAACACTTGACTTTTCAAAGCAAAGACTCGTGAGGAACAGCAAACATCCGAAAAAGAGTTTATCCATCAATGAAATAGCTTACCTTCTTGATGTAAACCGGCTCCAACTTTCATCAGTTTTGAAAAAACAATTTCTTAAAATGTATCTAACCTTACTTTACAACATAACAAATATGTAGATCGCGAATTTAATTTTATCACTTGACACATTTTAACATGCATCTGGTATAAAATTTCTTGCTTGCAATAACTATTTGAAACCCCTTATAAAAATCACATTTGGCGATGATGCATTCCAGTCGAAAAACAAATTACATTAAAAAACTAATAAAAAATGAAGAAACAATCGATGCATAGCCCCGACTATAGCCCCTCTCCGTCGCTCTTCTATCCCCATCACTCCCAGGCCATAAACAGGCAAAGAAATATAATTATACAACTGACATTACCTTCTCAGGAGTGTGACTGATGCTCCCATCTGGATCCTCTCTGCATGTGCTGTGGCAATAAAATGAAGAGGTTGCTATAAAATGTCAAAACAACACATCGAAGAATACCATCCCATCACAATGCAGTGAGTACCAATTCTGATCGAAGCAAAACCACGGAGAGGTTACTCACTTTACTTTGTTAAAATAAACAAAAATTTGTCATCCGCTTAACATACAATGATTTTATTGTACTTTTCTTTGAGCAAGGGGCGTTTCTAAGCTTTCAACCAAAACAGAAGGGGCTTTTATTCGAGACATCAAGCAAAACAAAAACATAAAAAAGGAAAATGTAAACATTGACACAAATTCAAATGGAAGTAAAATAATGGAAGTAAAGTTCTTGTTTCTTGAAATATAGTTTCGTTTGGCAGAAACATTTACAGTCGCACCAATAACGTCAACTGCTATAAAAGTGGCAAAGTCATCATCTCTCTGTTTACATTGGCAACAGTACTAGCAACAGTATCCTTCTGTAATGATACGTTTGGCCCTTCTTAAGTACAAGTCAAAGACCATTTGGAAAATGACCTTTACTCCATTCAGGTGTGGGATGAGACTATTAACTTGTCACAACAAGAAACCGTTACGAACAATGTCCATGTATGGAACAGTCATCAACGCAGCTACGTAAACTGTCTACAATAACTGACACGTGATGCGAGCCAGTTCACCTCACGTCATATCTAAGGCCGAAGTTTAACTTTGTTGTGAAAACAACTGCTGCCGTTCAGTCCTCCGTCTTGACTGCAAAAAAGATACACAGACTTATTGTTTTAAGGTAATCAGTGCACCGCCAACCTCGGTACCACAGAATAAAGAAACGGCAGAAGGGACACTGGAAATGGCACCCGGTGAACTTTCGCTGAGAATATTTTTAAGAGAACTGCAATAACTTTCGTCTTCAATACGAGGCTGACTTTAAGTTCCAAATAAAGGTTTTAGTCGATGCTTGTTGCTCAATCTGCGGCGAGGGCATGTCTATCGATTTCGAAATTGATGAAAACCTAGTTGAGATGTCGCCTCTCCAACCTTATTACAGTTCAACACAGCAATATCTTTCGTCAGCCACACATTGAAATCTATGTGACAACTACAGTATGTGTCATATACCATTTAATTGGACAATACGTCGTGCAACAAATTCGAACAGCTATAGTCAACAATCGCCAATTCGAGAAAAGAAACCGAATGTTTTGTTCGAAATAATAAAATTTCGAACTAAGCAGCGTTCGACAAGAAACCATGTAGCAAATTCGAACAGCTATAGCCATCACTCGCTAAATCGTGGCAAGCAACCATTGTTTTGTTCAAAATAATAAAAATTCGAATTAAGCAGCATTCAAATTAATGTATGGACATTGTAATTTTGACGTATTTTGACGTATCACTAACGGCACAGGTTTCACTTATAGATTGTGTTATTCACGTAAGTGCAAAGACAAGGTATTGCCAACAGTTAACTGTCGCTTTGCTCTCGTTGGGTCTCTACCGAACCGAAATCATCAATTTGTGGTCCCAAAATGTAACCGTGGTGTTGGTAGGTACAGTAGACAAGTTGCCACACTTACGGACTTCCAATCGAGGGTTGGTATTCGATAAAAAAGCCTGAAAGATTCTATAAAACTAAAATACAGGGGGCGCAGAAGGCATCTTGGGTTAGAGGGGCTTACGTAGTTGGGGGCCATAGGTAATTTAATCCCTTCTTTCCCCTACTGAAACTTTTGTTTTGTCAGTGTTGCTCTTCTCTTGGTAAAAAAGTATTGCGTTTCTTGTAAATTAGTTTATTTTTTACTCGAGTTACAATGTTCCCAGCCCATATTGTTTGTGAAAATATAAAGAGAACCATAGCCTCTTAAGCTTTCCCTCTCCGCGGCTCCAGATAAATTATTCTACGCTGGATCAAAGGTCATGTTTGATGAAGCGTACCTTTCTTCGGTGTCTTCAACACTGTCTTTGGATGCCATTAAGTCTAGATAGTCTGTTGGGTCATCTGCATCATCTTCACTGTTACTGACTTTATCTTCATTAAAACACGGTACAGCTATAAAAATATTTAAAAGGAAGACCATCAGGAAGATTCCGGATCCTGCTTGGCTACACACTCCTCTAACATACTCTTCCTTTTCACAACTTACTAACTTAACAACAGCAAGAAATAGTCAAACGTCAGCGAGCGACGGAATTTATAGTAAAAATTACAACCTTCGCCCAGAAATTTTCTACGTTTTCTGGCGCCCAAATGGCTACCAAAAATCAGCTGACAAATCGCCAGCTGTAATAACAGGACATCAAACAATGCTGCTTCTAAAGACTTATGTTCCTACGTCAATCAATAACTATAATCGATTAAAGAGAGACGTCTGTTCGCAGCATATCTTTGCCATACTTTCCAAGACGATCTACTGTCAACGCGCTAAAGTGATACACTAATGTTCATTGCAATCTTCGGCTTAGACGCTTGCTGTGGAAATAAAACAAGGGCGACGTAACATCACAACGAGGCTACCTAAGGTCTTCTTCATGTATGTACAGTTTTCTTCTCCCTGCATTCTAAGCCTTTTTACTGGGCCTGGCTTTCGGTTCCCTGTAGTTAAATTCTTATTAAAATTTGGGAATTATTGTGGTAATTACAATGACCGTGTGACATCACTGTTAAATAATTGAAGTAGTTCAATACTTTTAAGGGAGACAATTTTAACGAAAGGTAAGAAAGTTTCAAACCAGCTGCCATGAGACATAACGATCAGGAGCAAAGCTATGAAAAAGTTCCAAAAGTCCTCCAACCTATAACTTCCTTGTTGTTGTTTTTTGTCTAAACCAGAAACAATTCGACTTGCTTCCCTAACCGTTTCCGGATTGACGCAATGGAGAATATAAAACTGTTCCATAAAGGAATAAAAAATGATACAGAGGTAAGTAAAACTATTCAACAAATACCTGGAATAAAAATAATAAATACCTGAGAAAAATCAACGGCAGAACATAAAAAAGATAATAATACAAAAATCTGCCGAATTAATATTGTAGCGGTGATACGTGTTAAATGAATATCAAGAAATTACAGCTGGCAATCGACCTGCTGTGCTGGCAAAAAATGAGAGATCACAGAAGTATGATACACTTACGCTGGTGAGCCGGAGGGCTCTTCTGAGGTCCTTTCCTCAAACCGGCCATTCTATTGACACCATCCATAAACCTTTCAACCTCGATCAGTTGGTTCTTTGGTAAGCTCTTCCTACTAACGGTATTTATAGCAACTACCGGCACATCTGGCCGCTGTGGGACGACAGGTGGTAGCCCTAGCGCTGGTGCACTCATTTTCCTACTTTCGGCGTTTCGTGGTACTACTCGGCGCTCACTACTTTGTCTATGTCTGTCCAATTTATTTCTTCCTTCTCGGAAAGTATCTACGTGCGATTCAGACTCCGGTGCATCGAACGCTTTTGGAGATCCTCGGGAGTTACCATTGTGAACTCGGGCATCCTCAGAGCTCCTCCGATCAAGTACCGGACCTCTGAATACGCCTTGGATCGGTAGATCGGATGCTATAGGCTCCCCAGATAGTATTAATCGCCCAACGCGACCGATCGGTTCATTTTCACCAATACGGGTAGCGCTGCGTAAAGAAAAGAAGAAATCGAAGAGATTCAATACATTGGCAAGGAGCCTGCTATCAACGGCAAACTTGTCCCTTGCCAATTTTATAGAGTTGAATCCAAGACGTCTAAGCAACATCACGCGTCAATCACTATGAGATCATGCGTTCTATCATCATCATATAAAGCCATAAGCGGGAAAGTTCTCAATTGTAAAGTGGTATACAGTCTTTTTACGTAAGCAGGCATACAAAAAAGATTACACGGTAGTCAAAAATTTAACGAAATTTGTTGCCTCTATTTTATGGACTATTACTTTCTGCAATTAATTGAATCAGTTTTTCTACAAATCGTGAGTCACATCACATTAGGTTGTGAGTTCTGTCATTTTAACTTAGAAGGAGTTCCGTATGTCAAGTAAAGTTTCTCCACAAGGTTCTGAAAATATCTTTACTGGTTTACAGTTACCACCTGTAAAAGTTCTTCCTCGGCCATGTATACCTGTAACTTTGATTTATCAAAAATCTGTAACGCAACTGGTGTGATACCTCCAATACTGTGGACACTTTCTCAGTGGCATGTTGAACTCACCTTATTGAGAATGTGGCTGCCGCCTCGTAACTATGACCGTTATGTTCTACCCAGCGTTTCCGGTTTACTCGGATATATGTCATGTCACATTCACGTTTTATTTCTGCTACAAATGTTTCAACTCGTGTACGTGTTCGTAATCCAATTCCTTCATCACTTGCACCAACTGTGCCGGATTTTATTTTACTGACAGCTTGACTCCTTACAAGGACACACCTAGTAGAAGCTTAACATCTCCTGCTGCATATATAAAACGGCGATCCCATGGAACAAGAAGTTCAAAGTGAGAAAAAAAGTATGGAGACATCGTGCTTTTTAAGTATTGGATTAAGTATTGTGCTCTTTAAGGATTGAATTAAGGATTGGCTTCTTGTAAATCTCATTTTTTGATTCAACCCACATATGGTTTAAAATACAGCGACTTCAGTAGATGCAATTTCAATTGTTCGGCCAGTCTTGGCTACTGCAAAATGCGCGCTGTTAAGTGCCTTTGCAAAGAGAAGTAAACAGTCTGTATTCGGAGCTGATTGCTTCTCAAAGGATACACAGTAGTTAGACAGTACCGGTAATCGTGTCCTTAAAACTGAAAATGGGCATGAGTTCACGTGAACATAAAATGCGTCCACCAAAGAGTGTAAATGATATTTTACTACTAAACCTTTGCAGACTCGTCTTTTTATGGCATAAAGATACAAATTGCCCTTATGAAAAATCACGCCATCAATAAAACAACACCTCTTAATGAGTTAAAACAAAAATCCAGCATTTCCCAAGGCCCAATGCGTCACACCCCATTAGAATGTAGTGCTCAGACTATAATGGTATGCAACAGGAGAACAACATTTATAATGAAATAAAGTACAGGGTCTTCTCTTTTTTCCTCATTTCTATAAATAACTGCTTAATGTTAAAGAAACATACCCCTCATAGCTGTTTCGTCTTTTGATTTCTGCTCCCAATTTCTGCATCCACTCCTGTTGGTAAAATTTTAGGTGTCAAAAACATGGCAATTTATTCCTACAATAACTTTAAACACTCAGCTACTGCAATAAATTCTAGAGTAACAATACTTCTGGATAAAAACGTTTTCCAAAGTTGATTGTATTCAATAACATATGTCATGCTTATGGCCCTTAGACACAAAAATTGACAAAGAAATCCACACAATAATTTATATTTTACAGCTATTTCCTTCCTGTATTCCCCGTAAATTGATGTGACAAGTGTTCAATAAATGTAAATAAAAAAGTAGACATGGCAACCTGTTAAATCCCATTTCGGTTATAACTAATACAACCGATTGTTGTATCCATGGTAACTGCTACCTTTTTTTCTCTGTAGCATAATTCCTTGATTCACAATGGTTTCACTTGACCAAATATCATTGCTAAGACAAAGTCCCAAATATTGATATCAAGGCTGCATTAGGGAGTGGGATGGATTTAATCATCACAAGAATCTTTAAAACTTACGTCAGCCAGATAGAACTCCAACTTAGGAAAGTTTAAGCCTACCTTGCTTTAAAAATGCTAACGAAGGTTTGGATATACAAAGAGATGATGCTGTTGAGCAATACTAAAGTTAACTCTAACGAAATCAAGAAAACAATTTATGAGATTCCTGATCTAGACGTGGTGGTTGGATAATATGCATCATCAGGAAATGTCATTGAATCTAGTGATTTCATTTAAGCCCACAGCCATTTATACATATAGGATGGCAACACAGCAATAGAATTCAAACTTTACTTTCACAATTCCTAAAACGATTCTTACATCTCTTTCTCTTGATGATGCTGCACTGAAGTGATAAGATGGCATGCTGAAATCTCCATGGTTCAGTTTGAATGCCCACAACTCATCTATGACTTCTGAAGAAGTGTCCACTCTGAAATAAAGGAAGTTAACCATGATAGAAAAGCACACCAAAGCCTCAAGGGTGATTAGAAACATATTTGTGGATTGGAAAAAGTGGGGGTAGAGACCAGCCAGTAGCCAGTACTGCAGATTGGAAGGGGAGGCTATATTTGGGGGATGAACTCTGAACAATGGGGTGACTAGAAAAGTGACCCCCCTCTTTTCATTTAAAAATATGATGTCAAACACAATATTAGTCCCATTCACACACCACACCTGAACTCTATTTTCGTGAGTTTTATCTGTTCTAATTGCCTTCCTATGAGGGTTTGAAGTCCTGGTTAGGAGTTAAGGACTAGGGTTTGAAAACTAACTAAATTAATATCCTTTGGACTCCAATTGAACTACACGGCCCACAAGATGTATAAATAAACATACAAAGTTTTGCCTAAGTTTGTTAGTAAACAAATGGGTGACAAAATCCAAAACTCTCAGTGGGCGGTCATATGTATGAGTGGCAAACCTTTCTTAGCTGCAAGTTTACCTATAAATACAAGGAGCACATACTAAGACAAGGGGGCTTCAATGTAGTTTCTTACCACTCAGGTTCTAATTGTTGGTGGCACATCTAAAAGGAATTTTTGAACATAGTTTGTAAACTTTACACATCTTGATGCACAATACATTAAGAGAACAATAAATCAAAAGTATCTGAAGTAAAGCTACTAAGAATTACGTATAAACATAGGGAATAGTTAAAAAAACAGTGATGACGGTAGTTATGATTACAACAATGATGTTGATGTTGATGATGATGATGATGATGATGATGATGAT
>JAAAKM020000233.1:0-10738 GCA_010016025.2 Alatinidae sp. Z8VKAUB7J3 | reverse complement strand
CCCCCTTACCCCCCGTCAGCCTTTCCAGCATGCTGGTGTCTCTGACTTGTCCCTATTTCCACTCCACTATACAAACAATACCCCAACTTAATAACTTCATCTAAATTATACTTTAAGACTTTGGTGTTACTACCAAGGGCTGCGGAGAGGGGTCGCTAAGGGGCTGTGACCCCCAATAATTTTGAAAACAATTCTATTTACATTATGATTTGCAAACATTGTGGGACTGTGAGTTGACAGTTAAGCTCCAAACAAAACCCAAAAAATTTTTAAAAAATGTTTTTGTGCAAAACTAAACATGAAAGTGAAATAATATTTTGGTGAAACAAGATGACCACCTCTCATCTAATAAAATCAACTTGTTATTTCTGCTTTTCATTGCTATACATACTTCTGCAAGTACAATGATTAATTGGCAGTCTGATTTGTAGGATCCATGTGTCACGTTATATTCGCAACTTGTAATTATCCCCTTGTGTATACGTACGTGTTACACTTCATTAGCGTATTAAAGCAGCTCTCTAATGCTTGCAAAGATATTTGATCTGATTATCATCACATGCAGATCGAACGTCGGGATAATGTGGATTTTTTGAGTGTTATATTACATTTGAGTATTTTTAACGAATAAGTACGTACGGTGCTAGACGGTTGAGAGTCTGTATATATAAAGATATACTTGGAAAGAATAAATTATGTATATATTCAAAATACACCCACATATTATAATTAACATACCTCGTCGTTGCCCAAAACATGTACTTACTCCTCGTTTCATATTTGCTATTGTAATGTATCATCCGCCTCCCTCCTCCAACCGTATTTTCGCCCCCGCAATCAAAAATTTTCCGTAGCCCATATTATATGATGTAGCAGATTTCAATATGGAGATCCGATACACTCGTCTTTGAATTTTCGCATAGATTTTTACTTCCACGACAACCACCAGAAGTGAAAGGTCAGAAGCGGCGAGTAAGATACACAATCCCTCTGACCAAAGCAAAGGAAGTTGTCACTACATTCCACAAAAGCAGGAGGCGAAAATAAAATACTACTGCACGAACCTGACAAGCAAGCAGAAGGATTTCAAATTTGTTAGAAAGTAACATAAATGATCAAAATGTACCTCTTCAGAAATATCCCTTGTGTTGCTCTGATCCTTCTTGAAAGGCTGCAGCATGCACGCAAAATTTACATCCGCTCATGAAAGACCAGTGCTACAATTTGCTCCTTTCCAAAATAAACGCCCCTTAGCTACTTCCTACTAGGTTCAAAGATAATTCGAGGCAAACGATTCCGTGAATGCGGAAAACTAGATGATGCTGATCCAAATGGTTACCATGTTTCCAGTGAGTTTTGCCACTGCTTGCTGCAGCGTTCATCTGATCTGACATACTTCGATCCACTTCAGTGATCAGACTTCCTCGTCAGCTTTGGATACGAAACTAACCCATTGTCATCAAACAAATATCGCTCTTTCATTCCAAGGGCCATCACTATCAAGGGAAAATATGATCAAGGCCTTAACACCAAGTTGCGTTTACAATTTTTAAGCAAAGTGGTGCCCTTTTGGAGGATGGGAGTGCAGATTACCATTACTCAGTGATTACTCCCCCCGGGAAACCCCTTTCTCTTTTGGAAAGAAAGGTCCCTGGGGAATGGCCCCACTCTCTTATCAGGGGGCGCACTGAGAGATTGCAAATCACCACTACTGTCGTCTACAATAGTACGATAGCCACAATTACATCATAGATGGAAATCGTCATCATCATCCTTATTTCATCATTATCATATATCATTCTTATTATCATTTACCATAATCATTATCATTTATAATTTTATCGTTATATCTATCATTATCACCAGTCATTATAATCTGCCATTTTCACTCATTATTATCATAATCGTAGTCATACTGATCATTTTGTAAGACCTTATAAAAACAGTATTCGGTGTAGCGACCATGGTCCTCCTGGTTTCGCCGGGCACGATAATGAAGGCTGCTGGGTGCTGGCCCGAGAGAAAGGCACAAAAAATTGAAATTAGAGTTTGTTTATGATTGTCTTGTATAACGCTCTTAGGAAAGGTGTTCAATATCCGGTACGTTTACGAGAGGAAAATAAATAAAATAATTTCTCACATAATTTTATCAACCTCCAAAGAGCTCAAGAGTAATTTTAGTAATCAGTTAAAATAATTATGTAATATTTGAAATAACCTCCAAGTCTCTAAGTAATTTTAAGTTCATAATCTTTATATAATGATAGTCTTTAAATGCTCTCAAAAACATAAAGTAATGTAACTTAGAAGGGACGTAGGATACGGGGGCCAGGGAACTTTGCAGTCTCACAGTTTAGCACCCTGATAAGCAGTGGGGCTGTTCCCAAGGACACTGCTTTCCAAAAGGGAAAGGGGTTACCCTGGGGTGAGAACCACCATTGAGATTGATGTGGGCGTCATCTATTGAAATTTAACACATTTAACCGAATTTTACATGATATAAACTGTAAATGTAAGCATGGAAAGGGTTGCAGGGTTTTGCTCTCTCCAAACGTTTTATTGAAGACAAAGCATGTGTTTCCTATACTAACCTCGTTTTCATTTCACCACTCCGTTGTTTCTATCTTACTTCAGAAACCCCTTAGAGGACCTACTCTATGCGAATGCATTATATCACTTACTTCAGAAACGCTTTATGATGGTGAGTCAAATTACGTGTTTTTCGTGTACCCCCCCCCCCCCCCCGCCCTTCCTCCAAAGACTGCTACGAAGCTGGATAATCCCAAGTAATTCCAGGTTACCTTGAGTACGCTGGGGGTAATGTGAATCTCTTGTATCATTCAGATCATTCCTCCTCTGTGCTTCAGATAGTCTTGTCTCATGTTACAAACCTTGTTATCCTACTTCACAGGTGTTTGTATTTTATTCAAACTTATCAAGGAGCTTTAATCTAATTGGTAGTGGCCTCTTTTACAGGGACAGGGGAAGGTAAGGCGGATTGGGGGGGGGGCAAGTAGGCTGGGTTCAAATTTATTTTTTCATATTCCACTAAGGCACATTTATCATTGTGTAGAAAGTGGTATATCGTGTCAATATGCACTTGCTGTGAGTTTGACACAGTGTCTGTCGGAGTCAATCTACATTTTGATAAAGCTAAAAAGTAGTCACGGAAAAATTGAAATTATGCAAATCTTTGGGGAGGCCATGCCCCCTCTGCCCCCTGTTACCCCGTCCCTGTTTAAGGGAAAACTCATGCTGTCAAAAGAAAACTTGGCTGCCATATCACAGGTAATCAAAAAGGAGTGTCAGCTGAATGAGAGTTAACTTATGAGGCAAATTTGCATGACCTCAATGTTTCTCAAACAATTGAAGATATCAAGTTCCGCGTAGCTTTATTAAAGTTCTTAGAAAAACAACAAATGCTATCATCTCCTCTTTCGTTGCTTTTAAGACCTACGTCATTACTGGTATACCAAGTTCATTTCGAGGTGACACATGCACACGATCAGCAATTGTCAGATTGCGCGGGAAATACCAATCAGGCGACCTTACGTATTTATTAATTTGTGTAGCGGGAAATGATTTGCGTTTTTCGAGAAGTCAAAGATTTACCAAATACGTCAACTCTTGCCTTTTGAATTCTGGACATGTATTATATTTATATAGAGTGTTTGTATTTACACACCATCAGTTATTATGACATCATCATTTAGAAAGTTCGTTTTGGACGACCTTGGGCGACGCTTACGCAAAATTCTGGAGACGAAACGCATAAAAAATCTAGCAGCACTACATACTCTACTGGTACACACTGTTGATTGCAAGCCACTTTCGATCTTCGTCTCCTGTAAGTTAACTACGTGCATATCAATACAGTTTTAGAAAAGTTGGTGATTTTTGGAGGAATGATGGCCTACCGTTGACTTGTAAATACACACCCTATATAAAGAGAGTGTTTGACAAGCAATACGTTTTGTTATTCATTGGAAAATAACAAAGCAATCCTCGATTGAATATAAAATACAATAACCTTTCTCACTTCACTCCCTACGATTGCTGTGATCAGTATATGGCGAAAAAGTTTAGAAGAATGAACCCATTACTCAAGGCAATATTCACATTTTGTACCGCTAACCAACTGTACAAACTCTTATTGATTTTCGCAAAGACATTTACTTCTTCAACAGGGAGAAATATCAGGATCCTTGCAGGATATTGTGTTCTGACTACTGTTATCAAGCCATTGCAATTCTGTATTCACAAATATGACTCAAGTGGTAGCGGAATTATGGATGCACAAACGTCTTTGAACTATACTCAGGTGTCCCACAGGGCGTTACACTCGCACCACAAATGTTTGTCGCAGTAATGTCATCTAAAATCGATAGAGTCCTCAGTATGTCAATAGCGCCCTCTGTCATGACTTGCAACATGCTATGAAAACAGTGGTCAAAGACAGCAAACAGCCCGGCCTTACCATCTCCAAGAACAGAAGCAGGCGTTATTCCGCCATTTATCTTACTGAAAGAGACTATGCTAATGAGTTTACTCTGCTTGTGGATACCGTCGAGGATGCCCAGACAGTATTACCGCTGGTTGTTAACTTTTTAGACAAAAGAGGTCATTAAATCAATGAATCTAAATCCAAATCCAAGTGTTATAAACCGAAGATTAGTAATGAACCAACAAAAGCATTTGACTTCCAAAATTTATAAACGATTTAGCGAAAGACGTAAAGATAAGGAAAACAAATGCATTAGTAGCAGTGAGCAACCTGGATATTATCGCAAGATCTGCGCTACAGCGCAAAAACAATTAAACTCTTTCGCGCCACAGTTGAAAGCATAATACTCCTGTGATCTGAAATACAGATCCTGTTGAGAATATTAAAGCACAAAATCTACGGCTCCCACACTTGTATGCTTTGATAAGTCCAAACAGGAATTAGTAGCAACGCATCACCAATGAAAAAGAAGCCTTCCCCAAATCAAAGATACTATACCAGCCCACAGATTATCCTTGCAAGGTTCTGTTTCAGAGGTAGGGGCATGTCGCGCTTACTGTGCTATGGAGACCACGCCATATCCATAAAAAATAAGTAACAGAGACTCATGGACAGCGCTGATCATGAGCTCTGGCGCACCTGACGGATGATGATGACCATGATAATGTTAATGATAATTAGTATAATTGCTATTTAGTTCTGAATGCTCTGTTGTTACCATTGTTATTCCATTGTTATTGTATTTCAAAATGCGTTACATTGTTTCTAGATAACTGAACAATCACTTTTTAACAAGGCAACAGTCCATCAGAAGAGCAAGTATGATCGGTATAAATATTTGGAGAGAGTTATAGTCCCTTAGCCCTATTGCTCCACGGCCCATGTACGTTTATGCTATGCTACCTTATGATAAGACTATATTGTACTCCCTTACTATCTTTCGTATTTTTGTATTATCATAAGTTATCTTATATAACATGTATCCTTCTGCTAAGTCTTCTTAAGTTCCTTATTCTTAGTTAAGCCCTGATACATTATACAATAAAAAGACTTCATGTTGTGTCAAGTTATAACATTATGTCCCTGTAGGCTATGCAATGCTATGTCCTTATGCATTAAATTCTTGAGCAATGTTTTGTTATGAAATGTGTTCGTTTGTTGAGTCTTCGTATGCTACCTTATGTGATTTATTGTTATGTCTTCTTATGTTACCTTATGTGAATTTGAACGGTAATACAGTATAATATTATCCTTTATGTTGTGTTAAGTTCTATGACGCTATACGTTGGAAAGTTCTGATAAGTAAGTTCTATGCTCTCTTATACAACTTTGTATTGCCTAACAGTTTGTTGTAATGTCATTTTGTTTTAAGTTATGTTTTCTTATAAGATGCAAAATTATGATATGTCGTCTTATGTTACCTTATATAAATTGGGGCTGTGATACATTATATGATAATATCCTTTATGTTGTGTTAAGTTATATGACGTGATACCTTGGTAGGCTCTGAAAAGTATGTTCTATGCTCTCTTTTACCATTTTGTATTGCCTAAAAGTAACGCTATGTTGTTTTTAGTTATGTTTTCTTAGGAGATGTATCATTGTGGTATGTTTTCTTTGGTTACCTTATGTGAATTTGAACTGTGATACAGTATATGATAATATTCTTTATCTCGTTTTAAGTTATATGACGCTACACCTTGAAAAGTTCTGAAAAGTATGAGGTATGCTTCCTTATACAACTTTGTATTACCTAAAAGTTTGTTGTAATGCAATGTTGTCTTCAGTATGTTTTGTTATGAGATGTAAAATTATGATGTCTTCGTATTTTACCTTATGTGAATTTGAACTGTGATACAGTATATAATATTATACTTTATGTTGTGTTAAGTTATATGACGCTACACTTTGATAAGTCCTGAAAAGTATGTTCTATGCTTCCTTATACAACTTTGTATTGCCTAACTTGTTGTAATGCAATGTTGTCTGAAGTTACGTTTTGTTATGAGATGTAAAAAATTCTGATATGTTTTCTTATGTTACCTTGTATAAATTTGGTCTGCGATAAAGTAAATGATAATATCAAATATTTTGTGTTTAACTCTATGACGCTATACCTTGATAAGCTCTGATAAGTATATTCTATGCTCTCTCATACAATTTTCTGAAACCTCAAAGGTTGTTGTAATGCTATATTGTCAAAAGTTATGTTTGGTAAAGGAAAGTTGTGTTGGATAATGCCATACTGCACTATGTACATACTCTGTTTTGTTATGGTTTTGTTTTAAATAAAGTGTGTTTAATCTCCGTACCCTGAAAGGCGAGAAAGAGAAGCAGTAGATATCAGAAAACTCAGTGAACCACGAGTTATTTCCAAGTTTGGTCGGGGAGAGATATCATTTATCGTCTGCAGGTGAGACATATACGAGGTCGACTCTGATTGGACAGCGAATTCCGTCTTCTTGTAAATTCCCACGATGAACCAAATTCCAAGAGGGAACGTTTTCAATTGGAAAAATCACCCCCTGTAAATCAATGCTTTTTGCTAAAACATTTATAAAACAAACTTACATTAAGTTTAATTCGTATTTCTACTTTGATTTTAACAGGTGTAGTGCATTTTCGTCCACACGCTACCCGAAAATGTCTCGCTCTGACCTTAGGCAAGAACCAACATCGTCTAATTCGATAAGAGAATGGGCTCCAGAACTACCTGTTCCTTGAGATAACATCGGCTATTCAATATTAATATGATTATCCCAAACTGACAGATTAAAAGAGCGATCTGCAGAAGAAAGGAAAACCCGATCCTCGTGTTACATTTTTTGTTTCAAAAACCGGTGGAATTGGAGAAAGATCAATCACGACCCAGGAATCAAATAAGGCCAGGTAAACTCAAACTTACTAATAAATCAGACCCTTCTAGAGACATTTGGCTCTTGTAATTCACTCATACCTTAGCGCTAATGAACTTAGAATTGTGTTTGTCCCTCATGAATTAGAAAGAAGAGGTGGCCTGGACTAGATTATGTTGTCTATAAATGGAGACTTTTGCAGGGAACTAGACATTGTATATAAATAGTTAAAATGCTATAAAATTATGGCAATTTCTTTAATCGTTAATCTTTCCCGATTATTCTCTCTTCACAACCCAATTGTGCCGGAATGGATAAGACCTGGAACAATGGAACAGCACTTTCACTAGGGTACCACCATTATAAACACGTTGATTTCAGAGATGATTGCTATCACGAGAATTTCTCGGGTGAGTTAGTCCTACAAATTTAATTTTTGTCTCGCGTTTGCCGGCTTCTCCAGTGAGAAACAGCGGGATTGAGACTTCCTAGTGCCCATACAAGCACCTGAGGAATAACGTTGCACGCGTTTGTACGTAGATGTAAAGAATCAATTCAGAAAACTAAATAAAGTAAAGCTCATATTACCAGAACTTCAAGTTGTGTCATTGAACTGAAGCCAATGTTCTATTAGGATTGTAGAAACCAAAAGTTTATGCCATACACTAGAATACGATTTTGATGGTTTTGTCTATGGTATAATTTTTGAAGATATCTTAAATTTTAGTCAGTAATATAATTTAGGATAACTTCTATATGAAGTAGTTCTTAAAATTTGCTTTAGTTTATTGTGTGGTAGAGTTTCGCTGCCGAAATGCATCCGACATTTGATGAAGGAGGAAAGGTACCAAAGATGGCATTATTTTAAGATACGATGTCCCGGAATAAATCATTGATGTCCCTTTGCTGTTAACCAATGATGAACCCACCCTTCTTGACAGTGATTATTTGCTAGAGTAAGATGTGAAAATGGTATATAAAGAGATATTCGAACAGTGGTTCAGAAAAGTGGAATCATTTACCAATCTGTACTCTACAAAATAGATTCACAAGGTATATATCTCCCTTTCCCTCGCATTAGCTGTGTGGAGAGTTCAAGGCGATGTCACTGTAAATGTTTAGAAACAGTGGAAATATTTAGAAATCTTACCTCACTTGAAAATGGCAGCAGGGAGTGCCGAAACGTTGTGTTTGCATACAAAAATAAAGATTTCCCATATAGTAACAAGATGGTTTTCATTCGTAGTCCTTAGGACCTTAAAGGACAAGCAGCAGTACAGAAACCTAGAAAGGGTAGCAATTAAGCTAGTGAAAGTACAAAGAGACTTAGCATTCAACAAATTCTGCTGCGAAAATGACATGCTTTTTAAAGTACACAAGGTTTAGAAATATCTGATGAATTAATAAAATATATAATATATGAAATTCTTGAAATATATGATGATGTTGGTTAGATATTTATCGCCAACTAAAGATGAAAGATCACGAGTGAAACTTCCGGTTTCTTGCAGAGATGTATCTGGTGATAGTATGAGTTACAAGTTACACTATTATAACTATTTGTATATCAACAATAGGAAATGCAATACAGCTTAATCGTTTTAATCAACGATACTGGTTAACTTGATAATCGACCATGAATTGGTGCAAAAAGTCAACAAGTCCAAACAGGTACAATTTTTATCTTGACAGACCTCCAGAATGTGCCATTGGAAACTCTAGGCAACCCCAAATTCTGAAACTGATTTTATATTTTGCATCATAATTAACAAATATTTTAATCCTAGGCTACAAAGTCATTTAATTGGTTGTTTGGTAGATTTTAATTTTAGGATTAAAGCGTGCTTAAGATCTCGTATCGTGGATTATAGCATCAATACGCTCTATTCATCGTTGTACCAAATCATATTAGTTCTTGCAAACAGAGCCATCGATTCAACTTATCGTGAATACCTTAATTTGATAACGTATTCAATCTTACGGCAGTGATTCTACAGCGGTCTTTGATATAACTTTTCTGCTTAAACGACTTTGTCAGCATTTTAATTTTTGTTAGAGTAGGAACTGCCGGGGAGGAATCAGCTGTTAACAATGTTTTCATTTCCGTAGTGTTTCCTTCTCTATCAAACGATTAGGGCCATGGATTCAACTTGTCGTGAATACCTGAATTTGATAACGCATTTAATCTTACTGCAGTGAATCTAAAGTGGTCTTTGATATATCTTTTCTGCTTAAACGACATTGTGGGTATTTTAAATGTCGTTAGAGTAGGAACTACCGGGGATGAATCAGCTGTTTCCAACGTTTTCATTTCTGTAGTGTTTCCTTCTCTATCAAACGATTAGAGTCATGGATTCAACTGGTCGTGAATATTCTAATTTGATAATGTATTTAAACTCACTGCAGTGATTCTCATTCTTTCTTTGATATCTCTTTCCTGCTTCAGGTACTTTGTCGGCATTTAATTTCATTAGGGCAGGAATAAATTTTTTAGCAGCGCTTTGTTGTCTGTAGAGATTTTTCCGTTATCAACAAAGATTATATTTGACCGACATCTACTTTAGGGAAGGCCTACAACTTAAATTCATTGTTAATAGTAACTAAAATACTTTAAGAGTTACAAAGGTAAATTCAAAATTAGAATGGTGTTTAACACAAAATAAGTTTCTTTTGCTTCAATATTTTTAGATTTTCAACAGCACATATTCTAATAACCGAGATTTTATTCTTGGCAGGCCGTATCTGAGAAATGGATGCATATTTATCAACAGTGTTGTTATTGCTTTTAATAAGAATTATCTCTCTCCTTTTTAGCCTTGATATCAGGAGTGTGAAGGCCGTAACTCCTGTACTAATTGCTATTAACAGCTAATTAAAAATCACTGCCTTTTACGACGCAAGTGACCCCAATAGATACAAATTGTATTGTGTTAAGTGTTCAATCTGTTCCTCAAAGAGCTGAAATTTCCAGAAATGTCACAAATAACGTTAATTCTCTTACAACATCAGTGGGTACGGAATCTCCAGATTAAATACATGTCTTAGGCAATGCATAATAATGCCACGAACATAGATAGAACAAAAAACAGTTTTGGACTTTACCCTCATCACAGGCATAATGCATAGAGATGAATGAAAAAACCGTTATCTCCCGCAAGGTGTTCTGATTTGAGCCATAGCTATTATAATATCCCATGCCTACACGTTTTTTTTATATAAACAACTCGGTCGCTTAGGTGTGAGGCCTCGATTTAGTCCAAAATCTAATCAACAAGCTAAGCAATTCGATGCCTCAAATTCAGGAGGGACAATTTTTAAAACGCCTGAACAACAAATCAAGAAATGTTTTTCATTAAGAATTGATTACAAACTGTTGATA